>PVKN010006606.1:0-28170 GCA_004027915.1 Capromys pilorides
GTGTGTGTGTGTGTGTCTGGAAGTGCAGGCTGAGGTACGCAGGCACGTGCATGCAGAGCACGAGTGTGTATGTGTGGCATGTGTGAGCCTGTGTCACTGTGTCTCCAAGGGTGATAAATACAGCAGCAGGAGCTGTAACCAGGGCAGAGAAAGTGCGGAAATTTCCACAGCTTGAAAGTGGTGTGGGAGAGAGGACAGGCCAGAGCTAGGCCAGCCTGGGCTAGCCAGACGCTGCTCCTTACAGTTCCTCCAGAGCCAGTTCCTAGCTGGTGCAAACAGCCCACCCTGCACACACGTATAAATGTGCGCGCATACACTCCCACACACACCCCTGAAGCATACTTCACAGTGCACTGGAAAGACAATCCATCCAAGAGCGTCCTGCAGGTAGTAAGCACTGAAGAGGTGGGGAGCTTCCAGCCAGGTGAACCTGTGTGAACGGGAGAGACACAGACCCCAGAGTAGCAACACTTAGGTCAGCGCTGGCTAAGTGAACATGAATTATGCCTTTCTCCGGTGAAGGGGGGAGAGCCCAAATGGCCCACTGGATTGGACTGTGGTCGTATTTCAGAGGCAGGACTGAAGCACAGAAGAAGGGCCCTGGGGTGCCTTAGGGTACTAAGCTCCGGCCACAACAGGCATCACTGCAGGTCATGTGGCCTTCCCTGGAGACGTCTCTTAGGTCCACTTATAGTGACACTGCCTGTCTTAGGCTCCAGTCGTCCATGCCACCACCCCACACCCTGTGTGCTCTGTACACCATAGGGTATCAGTACCTACTGGCTGAATAAAAGCACACTGGGCCTAGCAGGACTCTGGACGTCATAAAGTCTCCCCAGACATTTGCAAAGAGGATTAGTAAGGGACAGTGCTAGGTACTTCACACTGATCCGCTCATTTAATCCTTCACAGAACCCACTAGGAGGCAGCTACTATTATTATCTCCAAAGTACACATGAGAGCACCAAGGATCAGAGACCTAAGTCACCTGACCAAAGCCACAGAGCTGGTGAATCAGTATCGGCATCCACATTCACACTACCACAAGGCAGCAGGTTATGAGCAGGGGATTAGGGGTGACTAGAGCCTGGGGCCAGAGAAGGTTCTAGCTCCATCCCAACCTGTGCTCAGGAAGAGGGGAGGGGAAGTAGAGCCTAGCCTGATTTCCTGAGTCCAGGGGTCTCCTGGGGTCTGAAGGCTCCTCAGGTCTAGTGGCTGGGCACTCTGCAAGGTAGAAGGCTAAGCTAGGAGGCAGAAGGGACAAAACAGCTCAACTCTCCGCCCCTGCCCAATGTATTTAGGACAGGGTCTATGAGGCCTACAAGGTCTCACTACACAGACTGAACTCATAGTGATTCTCGTTTTCAGCCTCCCAAGTACTGGGATTACAGCTGGCCAGCACAGCACGCCAAGGATCTAACACAGCCACTGTGCTCTAAGTAGGCACTTTAGTCCGCTGAGCTATCTGACTGGCCCTTCCAAGCCCCTTCTGCCTTTCCCTCCCTCAGCCACCTCTCCACTCCCGAGCCCTAACACCCAAGGCTCCTTCTAGTCCCCTTGGGATTAGGCTTGAACTTGCACTGGCCCTCAAAGCCTGACCTCCTCCTCCAACCTTCACCTCAACCACACAGCTCCCTAACCTGACCCATGGGCTTCTCAGTATGTTCCTACCCACAAGCCCCAAGTAATACGTACACAAACCACCCAGGGTCGAAAGGCCCACTTTTTAGGAGTCCTTTTGTCAAGGACTAGCAAAACCTCCAGTATGGTGGTCACTGGGCCACCTTGCAGGGAAACACATTACTGGAATCAGAAAGGGAACAGAATATCCCTCCAGTGTGGCTGTGCAAATGGTCCTTAGGCTCAACTCAGAAAAGCAGTGTAATCTTGGGACAGACACCTGCCTCTTCCAAGAGTAGACAGCAAGAAGCAGCGGCTCTGATTCATTCAGTTCTTGGTTAGTGGCTGCTCTTCCTCCTCCAAGATCCTGAAGCCCAGGATCCCAGGAGCCCCGCACGCATTCTTCTATTGTGAATATAACCAGCCTTGAGCAAAAGGCAGGGCTGGAACTTGTGCCACCTTCCAGCACAGCAAAGCCTGAGCCAGAGTGACCACACTGGGATCCTTCAGACCAGGTGGAGATAGCAATGAGTGGTCCACGGCTGCCCCCCAGCGGCCAAAGGCAGCTGATGCAGCCAGTTCCCATGCCAGGACCGTGAAAGTCAGCACAGCAGGCAGACACCTCCAGTTCCACCCCGCCTTGGGCCTCCGGGTTAAGTGGACACCACAAAGTCAGACCCAGAGAAGAATCTCAAACCCTGAGCTCTTGCACAAGTGGGCCCATCAGCCATGTCCACGTTAGAATTGGAATCGTCAGGCATTCGACCTGCCTGAGCCCATCCAGGGCAGGACAAGGGTTGGGAGACTCAAGAGACTTGCGAAACAGGGCAGTAGGGTTCAAGGAACCTGTGCCAGTTTCCTGGCAAATACCTCCCCTTCCTGAAAGGCAAGGACAATGAACCTGGAGTCTGGATCCCTGATCCATTCTAGATCCCACCAGCACCCAGGCCTCGCCACTGAGCTGGGTTATAGGACTCAGAGGTCATGCGGCCCCTCCTGCTGGCTCTGCCAAGCAGAGGACAGAGGATCAGCAGGTCTGCCCAGGGGGGGCCTGAGGGGCAGGTGGTAATGAGACTCTAGGATGTGGGAATGTGGCATTTGGCACCTTCCCAGAGGGCTTCAAATCTGTCTCTAATGCCCAGTATTTCCTCTGCTGCTCAAGGCCTGGTGCCAGGCCCATTCCACCTCTAAAGGGCTAAGCACAGGGACCATGGCTGACCTGAAGTCCTGGTTCCTAAAGCTTCTGTGAATCTGTGGTCTTGTGTCTCCAGCAGAGGCTGCTGATGGGCTGTCCTGAGTCACTAATACCGGGCCCTGGCTCAGACTATAGCAGGGACCTGGGCTCAGGCACAGCTGGGGTCTATCCTGGGCTTCATCAGGCACTCCCCAGCCTGGCTGCCCAATGGTACAATGGGAATGGCACTGAGCCAGGCTGAGGCTCTGTCCTTAATAGTCCAGCTGAGAAAAGAATTCAGGCTCTAGCTTAGGGCACCAGGCATTCACCTCTGGGCTTCCTGACCAACCCAGGACACCCAATGCCCTCAAACAATCACAGGCCTCAGTACCACAGGCTAAAATACAGACATATTTATATTATCAAAAGGACCCCAAATTGAAGAAGGGGCATCAGACAGCCTGGGCCCTCCCAACCAGCCCAGACTGGAAGGGGTTTGAAGTCCCCAAAGTCCAGATCTCAGCCCTGAAGAGCTCCTTTCCCATTTAGCTGAGCCCCTGCTTTTCGCTGCTCCCATTTGCGACAAGGGGAGGGCTCCCTTCCAGCGGGGGCCCAAGGCCTCCAGCCTCTGGAAGAGCGATGTCCACCAGAGCTTGTGGCCATTTCTCCAAGCCCACAAACTCGGGGTTAGTGACCCTGGGGTGAGCAGGCCAGCTCAGGGAGGCTGTGCAGCTGGAACACCGGGAGGGGCTGCCCTGCTGCCCCTAGTTCAGCCAGAAAGCCCCAGGCTGCAGTCAGGATGAGGGGAAATGAGGTGCGGCTTCCTCATGGACCCCCTGCTGGCTCAGGCCAAGCCTCGGAGCATGAGGGTGTCTGAACAGGAAGGCTTCCCAGTCACAGTCAGGTCAGAGTCACGGCAGCAGAATCCCAGAGCCAGTCTGGCTCCAGCGCTCAGACATTTCGGAGGACCTGTAAGGATGCCAAAAGTCCAGCTTTCATTAGCTTTGTGATGGCCATAGGACCACCAGCAGTGGGACATGGTCATAGAGGCTTCATAGCACTGGATGTTACCAGGATCTGAGAAAAGCCTGTGAAGCCACCCAGGATAAAAGAGGCGCTGGAGGGCACTCAGAGCTGAGTGTGTGCAAGGACGGGGTGAGCCCAGGTCCCAGCCCTCTGCCCAGGAATGACAGCCACTCACAGAAAGAGGGTCTGCAGTGAAGGCTGCCACACTGCGGCGCATTTCATTTTCACTGCCTCGCAGAGGGATCAGTGACACGCTGCCCAGCCGGACTTCGGGTACTGCCCGGGACACACGTGAGGGCTCTGAAGGCCACACCAGGCCATTGTGCTGGGGAAGAAGAGAGAAAAGGGCTGGGTCCAGATGCAGCTTGGGAACCACCTACTCTTCCCAGAAAAGCGTCCGGCTAAGATCAGAGGTGACAGCCTCAGCTTTGATCCCAGCAGATACAAGAAGCAGCTGTTAGCTGATGACTGCATCCCCAGCAAAACACAGCCTGTTCTGTTACTCAACAGCTCCCATCTCTGGATCCAGAAACCTCTCCAAGAATGCAGCGCCAGGAAACACTTCTCCAAGAGGACAGTGGCCATGGTTCCTCTTACTCTGAACCACTAACTATAAAATTCTCCCTCCTTCCCTTTAGGCCTTGACTCCCAGGAAACTCAGGGTCAAAAACAATGAAGCTATAGGAAAACAAAGTCCATATTGCTGCTGGTGGTCTTATTTCTCTTTTCCCTGAATACTTCTGAGCTCTCCTATGCAACGATTTGCCCTAACTCATCTGTCCTAAGTCTAACCAGCCTCTGGCCCTACTCTGAGTCAGGGTCACTACCCTGTTCTAGGCCACCATGGCAGCAAGGTCAGTGGTCCCCTCATGTGCAGTCTTTTCACTTCAGTTCTTCTCTTCTGCACACCCCAACCAGGGAGCTCTCTCTGATGTCAAATTCAGTCTCCTGCATTCAGCTTTTCTTTCCTCTGCTTTTTATTTTTAGTGGTACTCAGGACTGACACCAGGGTCTCTGCTCTGAGCTATAATCCCAGTCTTTTTAAAATTTTGAGACAATCTCAGTCATTAATTTGCCCAGGCCAACCCTGAACTCACACTCTTCCTGCCTCAGCTTCCCACAGTGCTCAATTATAGGCATATGCCACCTTGCCTGGCCTTTTCAAGAGTCTGCCATTCTGTCCCTGACTCCCTTTACAGAGCACACTGCTGGCCTTTCTGGCTCTTTTCTCTGCACCCACCGGGCAGCAGAACTTGTCTTCCACATCTCCAGGCCTTGTGCACACTGCTCCTGCTGCCTGGAAGCCGTGCCCTCCTGGAGAGCCCAGCTCAGGCACTCAGCCCCCATCACACCCTCTCCCTCTTGCCATCCTGCTCCTAGTTCACACCGCCAGGTTAGGGTCCCAGGCTTCCTTCTGTCACCATAACACTAAGTGGTTAGAGTAGAACAGGTCACTTCCAGGTCTCTGCTCCTTCCTGTACAGAGCGCCTGGACTACAGAGGCACTGGGAAGGAACGAGTCAGTGAATACACAGGTGAGCCAGTTAAAAGCAACTCAAAGCGGCTTCTCGAAGCAGCACACGGCATAGATAGTGAAGCCAGCACATCCAGCCTCCATACTGGGGCCTCTGGGACCCGTCCACCCTGCAGCACCAGCACTGGTACCTGCACAAAGAGGAAGGTGGCGAACCACTCCCGGAGCTCCATCTGTGTGTCACAGCAAAGGTACCTGCAAGGAGGGCAGAGGTCTGGGCCCTGCTAAAGGCTGTGCTAAGGTGGGGACACCTGCCCATCTCCCCAGCCCAGGGTCTCCCAGCAGAGCATAGCTGGGCAGAGAGAGGTGACAACTCAGGGCCCAAGCTACTACCCCTGCAGCCTGGGTCTCAACACAGGGCCCATGCTCACCACTGCTGCTTCTCATGTTTCTCGGTCTCATGCAACACTGTGAAGCCCCAGCTGCAGAGAAGGGACAAAACAGTGGGGTCACTAGTCACCTTGTACCAGTTCCCAGGACAGAGTTGAGGCAAGGCTAGAGGCCTTAACTGTAAACCCAGCACAAGATAGCTACGACCTCTTCCTCTGTAAGCCACCCCCACCTCGCAGGATCCTGGATCCCCAACCCCATCCCAGGCCAGGACTGAGGATACAGCTCAGTCAAGAGTCCTGGCCTGGCCTGTGCAAGCCCTGGGTTCCATGCCCAGAAACACACACACACACACACACACACACACACACACACACACACGAAAGGAAAGAAGCAAGGGAAGGAGGGTGAGTGGCAGGAAAAAAACACGCCTGCTGAGAGCCCAGCCCAGGCCTGTCCCAGACCCAGATGGCCAGGCACAGAAAGCAGCCAATGGGAAAGCCAGAAAACGACATCTGGTGGCTTGGCCATGTGATGGGGAAATAGGCAGACAGCACCTTCCAACACGTGAAAGTCTAGCCACCCCTGGAAACAGATGTGCAGCTGTTGATTGTGACAGATATGGAAGCTGAGGCAAAGATTCCAGTGGTTCTCAAACATGAGAATCAGGATTCCTAGGACATCTTGTCACTTAACTAACACCCAGTCTGGGCCATTCCCCTGGAATCTAGGACTCAGAAGGCTCATGGTGCCTGTGAATTTGTGATTCTAATGTGCGTGCAGGTGCCACTGCTGGTCAAGAGACCCACAATTTCACAACTCCTGCAGAGATCCCTGTCCACTTCAAAGGTCCTGGCTGGGCCTCCCCGCAGGCCCCAGCCAAGGTCTGTCTCCTGAGTCCTGGCTTACCAAGTGGGCGGCCGGAGTTTCTTCTTTATGCCCAGGTAGACTTTGAGACTCTTGACAGGCCATTCCTTCTCAGGCCGGTGACTCTGGGACAAGGAAGAGACGAGGGCACTTCAGTCACACAGGCAGGGACAGAGGCAGTCCTTCTGCCTGAACACTGCCTTCCTCTGCTCCCCAGCCCCTTGGAACCCCAGCATGGGGCCCCTCTTCCTGGAAGCCCTCCCAGCCAGCCCTCAGCCCCAGCCTCCATCCCCACAGCAGCATCAGACAGTCAACCCTTGGTCCCTGGCACAGTCGGCGCAGCTTGGATGTCCAGGGCAGAGAACCCCAGCCTCAGCCTGTCGCCCCATCGAATGGAGAATAAACTCATGACATCGGCCTGGATCAGATGGTGCAAGGAGGGAAAAGCTGCCCAGTTTCCTCCAGCACCCAGCTGGAACAGGTAGGTGCCATCCGAGTGCTTCAGGCAGCTGCTTGTGTCTACATTTGTCTCAATTATTCACTCTTTTTCCCATCCCTCCAGCCCCACAAGGCTCCAGGGTTGACCGTGTGAGCAGAAGGCTTGAGGCCAGCTGTTACTAGCTCTTTGGTTCCATGACAAGACTAACAACTCAAGCTGAAGCACGCTGCTGTTCAACGGACCAGAGGGAGAACATCCCGATGGCCGAGAACAGGAAGCAAGAAACCAATGTACTGGGGAGGGGACCAGGCCACTGATGTGCTCCACTGGCCCTGCCACTGCACATGGGTCTAGGCTTGAAGGAGCAGGCTGGCTTGGAGGCAGAGGAATGGGAGCAAAGGCACCCAGGGAAGAGGCCGGTTCACTGGAGTCTTCCTCCTGCTCTAATGGCCGCTTGCTGGGAGCCTTGGTTACCAGATGCCCCCAAGACCGGCCAGGGCATCAGGAGAGATGGCGGGAGGTGGGGGGGAGATTCACTTACAACCAAGCTGGGGGTCCAAGACTGAGCCACTTCTACTTTGTCCCCCATCACTGCTCCCAGCTACCCCAGGCATGGTACCCCAGCAGAAGCAAAGAGAACACAAGGGCATGGCTGGGAACTGGGGAGCTGGCAAGTTTTGGGAGTTGCTAAACTTGCCTGTTATCACAAAAGGACGGGCTTGCTAGAGACTTGAACAGACTTTTGTGCTACCACACAGGTTGTAATCTAGGAGGACCTGTTCAGGGACTTTTGGGGGAGTTCCTGATAAACAAGGGGGTCAGAGGAGAGCTCCACATCCTCCATGGGGAGTACCTGACCTGACATTCATTCTGTACTGCAGGCCATGAGGAAGCTGGGCAGAGGGAAAGGAGACATAGCCAAAGCTGTGAGAGAAACAGTGTGTGCAGAAGACACAAAGTGAGAAAGCAGTGTGGAGAGAACAGAGTGAGGAAGGCACCTGTGAGAAGGCAGAAGCCCGGTCAGGAGCATGAAAGCACTGCAGGCTGGGAGTCACCGCAGTGGAGCAGCAGGCTGAGCCGGGCCATGAAAGAGATCGCGCTGCTGGCGAGACCTCAAGGCTCTGGGTGTGATGGAGGAAGAATGAGGAGAAAGTGGGGCCAAAGGGAAAATAGGTAGTAGGCTGAGAGGGAGGGGAAGGAGCCAGGGATAAGTAAGAAGCAACCAAGTCAGGGCAGGGGACAGAGCCAAGGGGATCACATCCCAGAACCTTGGTGGATGGATGGAAGGGACAGAGAGGCTCAGAGTGCAGATGTGGCCACAGAGGGGCAAACAGAAGAAGAGGCACCCCAAGGAGGCCAGGCTGTAATAACAGACGTGCATCACACAAAAAGGAGGTGAGGGTCCTGCTCCATCTGGCCTGCCCTCTCCAGCCACCCTCAGGAGATGCAGAAGGGAACCACAGGAGCTGCTGGGGCAGGATGAGAGCTCAGACCAGCACACTGGCCTGGCACCATGTCTGCCACACATCTCTACAGCATATCTATGATCTGTGAGACCTGCAGGGGCTGGGAGGCACTCAGCTGAAGCTGAAAAAACGCTCTCCTCCAACAGAAGTGACCCACTAGAGGTAGGGCAGACCCGAGGGAGGGGTGGATGTCCTCCCCTCTTCCAGGATTGGGCAAAGGGAAGTTGGGCAACCAGCCAGGGAGGCTGCAGAGGGTACCCTGCAAGCCTCTCTTGTCCACCCTGGTATTTTAATACTAGGCAGCGGCAAGATAATTCTGATAGCCCTTGCCAATTCCAGATTTGGAAAGAGGAAGATGAGGATCAGAACCCTAATTCAAACTTTTGAGTTCCCCATGACTGGATCCTTAATTTCTACTGAGTCCTATGAATAACTATAAAGCATTGCACTGATAGGGGACTTATCTTGGAGAAAGGACCCTGGACAAAGTTAGGAATGGGGGGGCTTAGGTCACAGGTTCAGGATGTGGGGCGACAGGGAACCATGCCTGGGAGGTCTAGGAGCCCTTGCTGTCTCCTGTGCTCCCCCTCAGCTCGCCTGGCCCCCAGGTGGTGTAAGGCAGCAGCAGCCCACCCACAGCTACTCACAGTCTCAGGGGCCCCGCTCCATGGCCTCTGGCTCTGTTTGATAGAGGATCAGGGTTATGAAAGAAGTCACCCCAGGTCTAGAGCCAGGAGTGTGTGCAGTGTGGACGGGAGACATGAGTGTGCAGAAGATGAGAAGCTCAAATGAAGTGTGGCGTGGCAGACCCTGGCCCGTGGACAGTGTGCGTGTGGAGAATATACAGGAGGACTTTGTTATGGGAAGTGGCAAGGCAGGTGTGGGCCACACTGGGGCTACCATGTAGCGTGCTATTGTGTGTGTCATGATGATGTGTGTCACATGACTATGTCCAGCTACCAGGGCCTACTAGGGTCACAAGGTGCAGTGCAGTGACCAGCTAGGGCCGTGGAAGAGTGCACAGTTCTCCCTACTGTTGTGCCATCTCAAGGCCCCGTGAAGAAGGCACTCCCCCTGTCAGACCATGGGGAATATTGGTGCATGAGCGCCCAGCATGGGACAAGACACACAGCGCCACTTACCCGGACCTCCTTGTAGAGCCGCAGGCAGCTGCTATTGAGGATGAAGTAGCGATCATGGAAGCCACCTGAGGGCAGCCCCAGGCCCAAGAGGCTTCGGTCCTCGCGAAATTTCATCATGCCATGTTTGGTGTCACCCACACGGCTGGCTGGGAGAGGCCTGGAGTAAGCACGGGCTGTACCACCCAGCCACCCACAGACCAAATGTTCCAGGCAGGGTCCCTGGATGGAGGGAACGCCCCAGCCTGCCCCAACCTCACAGATGCCAGCCTACCTGGTGCCCTCTGACTGAGCTGCTCCGCCATAACCTGCTCCTAGACTGAATGCCACAGGTCCCACCCTGGCTCTGGATGAGGGTCCCACCCAGCCCACCCCACCCCTGCACCTACCTAGGTACAACAGCATGGCCTCCATGGACTGGTGCTTCTTCACCACCAGGTGGCTGTCTATCCCCAGCCCGTGCAGGATAGGCAATACCTTCTCTGCAAAGTGCAGTGGGCGCTCTGGC
This sequence comes from Capromys pilorides, assembly GCA_004027915.1. Lineage (NCBI taxonomy): Eukaryota > Metazoa > Chordata > Mammalia > Rodentia > Capromyidae > Capromys > Capromys pilorides. The sequence continues at coordinate 10,103 of PVKN010006606.1, forward strand.
GAGAGGTCATACACATTGCCACTGGGACCAAAACTTCATTGATTCACCGAAGGCCAACACACGGCACACGGCACCTACACACCTATCATCCCCTCCCACCATCCCCTAGCACCACAGTACATCACAATCATACTTCTCGGTTAACACACCTGACTGAGCGAAACCAAGCCAGTGATCATCCCATGAGGGTCCCCATCAGTACAAACAACAGCTGCGTCGGGCCCAACTGCCCGAGCCAGAAGCAATCTTCACATAGACCGCTGCCTGGCCCTCTACTACCCAACCCTGTCTGGCTTCTCCTTAGACAACTGCTAGAGCGTCAAGGCAGCTTCCCCATGTGTTCTCACTTTCCTAGCCTGCCTCCCCCGCCCAGCAGCATTGGTCTCCTCACAGCACCAACTCTAACCCTTCAGCTGCCCTCCGCTGCCACCCCTCTCCACACAGCCCCCTCTGCCGCCATCTCTCACTGCACCCTGTGCTGGCTTCCTCTGCTTGGCACAGCCAGACCTCTGCCCACCTTGGGGCTTTCAACCCACACTGCTTTTGCTTCCCAGGAGCACCCATCTCCCATCTTCATCAGGCAACCCTTATTCTTCCTTCACATTTGGCTCAGGCCCCAAACCAGAGACCACGTCACAAGCTCTAGTGAGGGTAGGGATGGCATGTCTGGCTCCACAGTCCTGTACCTGGCAATCAGCAAACCATGGTAAAACAAACCTGCACAGATCCAAGACCACCTTCACCTCCACAGATACCAAGACCACCCTTCGCCATCAAAGGCTTTGATCACCACCCCCCTCTCCTGCCATAACCATCCACAACACCATCACAACCACCTTCACCTGTGCCACTGCTACCACTGCCATGCCAATACACCTGCAAAGCCATCACCAACTCCGCATGCCCTACGCCACCAAGAATGGTGTCATTCACCTTGCAATTAATTGTACTGCTGAATTCAACATTGTCACCTCTGGAACCAACACCATTCTCATTGACTGCTGAGAAAACCATCATGGCTGCATGGCTGGCACCATCTACCCTTTCTCTGTCCATATCAGCCACATGACAGCCATCACCTCAACCCCTGCCAGCTCCCTCACCACTATCATAAAGATCAGAGTCCTCGTCAATGCGGCAGTCATAGGTGTCACTCAAAACTCTTTCATACCACGGTCCCCCCACTGCAAGGGAAAAGGAGGACCCACACTGCAGGGGGAAAGAAAGACACACACTGGGGCTGCAGCCCATCGGAGGCCACACCCTGCCTCCCACCAGTCCCAGCCATCACTTGCCTGCTTCCTCCTTCTCATTGACCTCAAAGCAGGTCCAATAGTCCTTCTCCCTAATGCCCACATTGCGGCGGTCCAGGATCTCTAGCGTAAGTTCCTCAGCTGTCATGGATGCTGGGATCTGCAATGACCAAGGAGAAGGACATCAGCCTACCCTGGCCTTGCCCTCCACAACCTTGTTGTGGGATTCCAAACCCATCCTCTCAGGTTCTGAGTCCTTGGATATCTCTGAGGGTCCTGATGAGGAGAAAAGAGGCCCAGCCCCAGTCAGACACAGGCCAGCTAGGCCCTGTACAGGTTAGAAGCTCTGTTCCCCTGGCCATCTGAGCCTGGCTCTGGCCCTCACCTTGACATGCTGTTCACTTTCTGCCTTCTTCTCTTCCAGGTAGACCGTGCAGATGAAGTCACCAGCATGCTGTGGGGAAACAGAGCTCAGCTGGAGGTCAGGGAGCAGGTGCCCACCACCAGCCCAGTCCCCACACAGGCCCAGATTCCACCTGGGTCCCGCTGGCAGTGCCAGCCACTCGCATCTTCACAATGGCAGTGACCTCTTCCCGCTGCTTTCTCAGCTCCTCCTCATCCACCTAGGAAGGAGAGAACAAGGAGCAGAAGGTCACTGCCAATAGAGCAGCTCAGCCCTGCCCTGTCTGCCCTGCCCACCGGCTGGGGACGCACACTAAACACCACCACGTAGTGGCTGATGAGGTCTTCCACCACACGGCCAGCCTTATAGTCCTGCCCATCTGTCTGGAAGAGCGTGGGCCCAAACACAATAGCCAGGTTGTGTGTGTTCATCTGGTTCGTATCTGAGAAGCACTGGACACTGGAGGTAGGGAGGACACGTGAGTGTGGAGCGCAGCCCAGAGCTTCCCAACCCATTTCCTGACAGGTCTAATGCCAAGAAGGTCACAGCCAGTGGGCTCCTAACTCAAACGATGTCTTGGGTCCTTATGAGGAGTGGGGCTAGGAAGCTGCGAGATCTGGCCAAAGTGTCCTGGCCCCACAGTGAAAAATCCTATTTGCCCACCGTGCAGGATGTGAGATGACAAAGCAAACACTGGAGATTAGTCCTGCACAGTCCCAGGCCTGCTTTGTTCCCAGAATGAGCCAGGAAGAAAGTAGAGGAATTCTCTCCACCCCATACCCCCCAGAGCCACATAGCAGTGTCACCTCTCACCAGTACAGATGACTGATAAGGGCCTTCACTGTGGCCCGGTTGACAGGGGGCAGATGCACCAGGAGCTCTTGGTACCTGGAGACCTTCTCCTCTTCATCCTCAATCTCTGGGTGGGAAAGATGGGTCACAGGTCAAGAATTCCCACTTCTACACTCCCACCCCGACAGCCCGACGGCTCTGCCTATCATGCTGAGTGACGAAACATCTTATGCCCTCCAAGTCAAAGCAAGCCAGGTACTTAGCAAGGATAAGGAACTCTACACTTAAGGGACCCTGACTGTACACAGTGACAAGAGAGGTGATAAGCAGGACAGGAAGACAAGCTGGAGCCTGCCTGCAGCAACAGGCCTAGTCCAGGTGCATGATGGGGAATGGAAGGAGATCCAAAGATGGAAGTTGAGAAGGCTAAACGTGGGCTACAGGGCCCACCTGAGGCCTCCAGCCAGGCTAGGCGCTGGGCACGTGTGAAGAGCCCATCTGGCAGGTCCCGTAGAAAGCGTTTGAGTGCAGAGGAGACATCGTCAACATGCTGCTCGCCCTCCTTGAGGTGCACAGAGCGGGCATCCTGCCGTAGACTCTCCAGCAGCCGTTGGGTCTTTGATGTCTGCCCACACTTGCGGTAGATGCCCTCAGAGGTCAGACCTAGGGAGGGGTGGGGTGCACAGCTGCTTTCAAAAGGATCCTGGGCCTTGGCTTGCTCTCTGCAAGGGGCGGGGCCTGGGCAGTAAGGGTGGAGTCTGGGCCTCACCGCACTGTGTGATGTAGTCCACACAGCGGTACACAATCACTGGGATGTTGGAGTCCCCAAGCTGCTGCTCGGACAGGGTGTCCCCCAAGCTGGCTGCTGCTTTCTGGATGGCCCCCAGCCAACCCATGAAGTCTAGCCGCCGTTCTCCCTGGATGTACAGTGTCCTACACAAAGGACACTCAAGTCACCACTCCACCTCTCCCAGGCTTGTCAAATGCCCAGAGTCCCTCTGGAAGGCCAGGGCTCACCTCCTTCGCTCCACCAGCACCAACACCTGGTTCTCGCTGTCCCCCTGGACGGCTGTGGAGGAGCCAGTCAGGGTGAGGCCCAGACTTCATTCGAAATCCCCAGCCTGCTCCCTTCAAAGGCTCTCTGGGCACACACCCCTAGAACCCAACCACCAACCTAAGAGGCCACCAAGATGCACCCCGAGGGCACGAGAGGATGGGGGTAGGCAGAAAGGCTGGCCCCTTGTGGCCAGGCCAGGATACAGCTCCGACCTCTACACAGGGGCTAGGGGCTGGGAGCTGGGGACAAGGGTGCCCTGGAGGTTGGGGTCTGCATCCAGGTCCACGCACAAAGTTCCTGCAGTTTTCGGAGCTGCAGCGGCTCTTCACAGGGACCCTCTGGGAAGATGGCACGGAGCTCAGAGCCCGTCAGAGTGAACCAGCCCTCCTGGGCCCGCTGGAGGCTCAGGCCAGCTTTGTAGGGTAGGCGCCCAAGTCGCTCAAAGTCCCGTGCCAGCAGGTCCTCAGCCAGGGGAGGCACAAATGCCTGATGAAGGAGACGACCAGGAAGACTGCATTAACCACCAGCACCCCCTTTCTGGGACTCCAAGAGCGCTGGCTTGTGGGGTTGATGGCAACACACTCTTCTTACTCAGCGGTCTCCTCCTTTCTTTCCCGGAGCCAGAACCTGGCATTGCACCCAAACTGCAGTGTCATGCCCACTGCCCACCTACTCAGATGTGTCCTCCTCAGCATCTCTTCTGTGCACATCCACAAAGCCAAAGCACTCTTGCCATCTGCCATAGCATGACGACACTGTCGCTGTGTGGATCCCACATGTCTTCCCCATCCGCAAGGGAGTCCTGAAGAGCCAGGACTGGGACTGGCCCATCTGGGTCCCTGGGAGCCCAAACGCTGATGCCCACAAACCAGAGCAACTGACCACTGAACAGTGAGGTAGAAGCGTCACAGGGCCTCACTGCACAGGGCATCCAACAGGGCAGCTGGCTCCAGTCCCCAAGGTGGAGATCTCCTCAGCAGCCTCCCTGCCTCCTCCCTCCAGCTTCAGCTTTGCACACCTCTGGGGATAAGGAGTTCACTCCCTCTAGAGTCACCACTGCCCCTCCTCAGGTGACTCTGACTGCCACATATTACTGAAGAGTATAAGCCCAACAGCCCTTCTTCCTCAGTGTTGGGTATCTCCAGACCTCCCCTTCAGAGGGACTGTTAGGTCTGAGAGGAAAGGCCTGTGTCATTGTACCTCTACCGCCTTGCTCCACAGCAGACCTGCCAGGGGGCCCCGCCCTGCCTGTCATACCTGCCCTGCCAACCCAGGCCCACCTTGGCAATGCACTTGACCCACTCACGAGCCAGCTCCGCACTCTCCAGCCCGAATAGGTATAGCCGTTCTCCCTCTGTGTACACCTCAAAGGTGTGCTCAAAGCTGCAAATACACAGACGAGGACTCACTCACCTCACCCCTCCTGCACACCCACTGCCATCCTCTGCACCCCCCCACACAGCCCTTGTTAGCCTCCACCCTTGCACACCCCTCTAAGAGTGGTGAAACCTGGAGCCTCGGGAGACTTCAGTCAGTGCTTATACAGCTTGCTGTGTGACCCTGGGGAGGCCCTGCCCTTCTCTGGGCTGATTTCCCTCTCTCTAGTCATAGAGGATGCAGCACACAGTAGGGGTGCTCACCCATGCGAGTCTGGGGGGGGCACCGCCAGGCACACAATCTCATTGGCCCGAATCTCTCCGTTGGGCGTCACTGCCCGCTCATGCTCATAGTAGCTCAGGACCCCATCGCTGAGGACACACCAGCGCCGGCTGAACTCTAGAAGTTGGGCAAGGGAGCTATGAGGGAGCCTGCTCACCTGAAAAACCCCTCTCCACCCTCCCCAAGCCTCTGGCCCATCTGACCCTCATCCTCTCCACTCTAACTCATGTTTCCCGACACACTCTGTGGCTCCGCTACCCAGCATGACCCACTCCTCTTCCTCTCCCCAGACCTCCATAGTAATCTCTTCCTTGGGCTCCTGGCCTCCTCTGAGACCCAAGAGTATTCTAGTGACGGTCAGTCTCCATCTCCTTCCTCTGCTCAAAACATCCCATGACTGTCCCTCTTCCTCAGGACAGGCTGTGCCCCTCAGTCTGGCCTTCCAGGTCCTACTGGGTCTTCCCCTGCCCACTTCTACTGCTGCCCAATCTCAGCTTCTAAGCAGTTTTCCCCACCACAGGCCGAAGACTTGCGGAAGGCTTCCGTGCCCAGCCTCCTTTGCCTGAGGCACCCATCACTATACCCTGCTTCTTCCTACAACAGTGAGATCCCATAAAGGAAACAGAAATGGAGCTCTGAACCATGAAAGGTAGCAGGCAGCAGAACCAACAGAGCATCAAGGCCACCCAGATGTGTACCCAGCACTAAACTTCCAGTGGCTCAGCTTCCTGGCACTCAGGGCAAAAAGGATGACTCAAGTAGTTACATAAATGACATTATCAAGACAGCGGGAGGTAGGCTAGGGCTGTGAGGTCGTGGACCACAGAGTCCCAAAGAAGCCTCTGGGAGCATGACAGCTTCATCCGGCTCAGACAGGAGGTGCTGAGGGGTGCAGGGTGAGCGGCCCATGTTCCCACAGCAGCCTGTTGTGTTTCACAGGGCTTGACATCTGCCCTCAGAATGCAGTGTCCTCAAGCCTGTGCCTGGGGATGTGCTCCCTCCAGAAGCAGCGGCCTTCCCCAGGCTCCCTTCATTCTGCAGACAGGTGCCAAGTGCCTACTGGGTGCTGCATACTCCCACATGCTAGGGCAACAGGGGACCAAAGGAGACAGATGGGATGCACTGTTCTGGACAAGGGGTTCAGGAGCTTCTCTGCAGAAGTGACATTTAAATGGAAACTTACTGAGGTGACTGACCATAAGCATCTGAGGCAGAGAATGGCCGGTGTGAGGTAAGAGTGAATCTGGCATATCTACGACAGCCAAGAGGCCAGACTGAGGCAGGAGGGGCAGACAAAGAATGGGACAGCCAGCTTCAGGGCTCTGGTAGGAGACAGTATGGACCCTGCACTAAAGCCAGAGTCTGGGACAGAATGAAAAGCAGAGATCAGAGAAGGAGGGAACTTCACATTCACTCCTCAAACCTCCTACTATCCAAAGCCTGGGTCTCAGCCAGGTCTGTGGCTGCAAAACCAGATGATGCAGGGTAGGGCCACACCCATCAGGAGCCAGGACAGACTTCGATTGCAAGGAAATGGGCAATAGCGGCCTGCTCTGCAGTGCCAGGTCTTAGCCCTGCTGCAGCACGACCACCTTTTAAGCATCTACTGTGTACCAGAGATTATGTCCAGAAGGCCTTCCAAGTGGCTCTGTCACAGTCCGCTCTGACACCTGCATGGGTGCCCCAGCCTGGCTGGCTAGCCCTAGCTTCGCTGGCCCACAGCAGTGCCAGAACGCCACAGACTAGGGCAGGGCACCGGGCAGCACTCACCTTCCCGGGCCCGGCGGTCCTGCAGCAGCTTGCCGGCGGAAGCAGTCTTGTAAAGGAAGCCACTGTGGCTCACCGTGGGCAGGATGACCGAGTAGTGCTTTTCTAGGGGCTTCACTGAGTCCACACGAGGGACATCTTTGGAGTGAGGGTGTGGGAGAGGCTGGTCATGCTGGCTGCCCAGGAGAGCACCCTGCCTTAATTCCTCTTGGGTTGGGTACCAGCCCAGGCTCCCTGATGGGCACCCTCAGCTTGCCACTCCTACCTCATGGGTTCTGCACAAGCCACATCTCCACCTCTGCCCACCTGGGGGAATGAACTGCATGGCCAAGGCCCAGGTCTAGCACCTCGCTTCCCCAAAGCTTCACTGACTCTCAGCTCATTCCGTGCTCTCTGCTGGAGGCACATGGCCAGGCATGCTAGACTGAGGGGGGCTTGGAGCCAACTGCGTAACAATCCCTCGAGAGAGCTTTGTCCCACGCAGCGTGAGATCAACAAAGGGGCTTCACTCCTGTCTTGCTCTCAACAATCAACAATGGGGGGGGGGATCTGCCCAAGCCCAAGCAAGCTGGGTGGTCTCCTGAGCCTTCCTAGACACCTAGGCTAACTCCAGCCCAGCACACTCCACCCACCCATGGCCCCAAGCCCAGAGCCCTAGCCACTGAGCTCCACCCTCAGCCCTGGGATGTGGCCCCAGAGGCCAGGCCAAGGCTGTCACCTCCACCACCTCCTTCTCACCCACTGTAAGAGTAGGAGCCAAATGGGACCTAACCTGGGTCTGTGATAGGACTGCACCCCCACAGAGCAATGGACAGCGCTGCTATGGTGGGTCACACACATGGAGAAAGGCAACACACCCACACTGCAGCACACACACACACACATATACACACACAAATCCCCAGGACACAGATATGCCACCCCAAGAGACCCACACTGCACATCAGGAAGAGATACAAGGACACACATAGTCACAGAGCATAGACACAAAGGACACATATAGGAAGCACATGAACACACTGACACCCAAGCTCCACACCACACCACACCACACACACACACTACTGCCCCAGGACCCTTCAAAGAACTAGAATCTCAGCTTGGAGGTGGCCCATAAATCAAACCTCCCTGGTGTTGGATAGCCCCAGGGATCCCCTACCCCACACCCCATCCAAAGGATGAGACTATCAGTAGGGACCTCACCCCCAAGGGGGACAGGCCCACGGGCTACTCACCCGTGGTCTGATTGTTTCGGAGGAATTCCATCTGCAACGTCTGCCCAGCCTGCTCAGCAAGAGCCAGGGGTGTAGGAGCTGCAGGGTCCCCTGAGAAGCAGTTGACCCCAGCCCCACAGCCCAGGAGAGCCTGGGTCTCAGCCAGGTCTGTGGTTGTGACTGCAGCACACAGGGCCTAGGAGAAGTGAAGGGATGGTCAGCCCAAGCAGAGGCAGGGGCCAGCAGGAACAGGAGCACACGAGAGGGGGGGAAGGAGTCACCCAGATTTGAGGTGACCCGCAGAGAGAATGGCAGGGCGAGGGAACGAAGAGGAGGCAAAAAGGTCAGGGAAGGGAGGACAAGCAAGAGCCCACTGAGCAGAATTCCTGACTCCCAACTCCCCAGGCCTCACCCCTATGGCAGCCTTAGCACAGAGCTGCTGGTTAGCCTGTAGGTCTTGGAGGATAGCAAGCTCCCTCTGCGGGACTGTAGCTGATTCCTCCCACATTGAAATTCCTCACCGCCTGCCCAGCCCTCCCAACCAATGGGAGCTGCAGCCCTCCTGGCTTGCAGACCAGACTGGGCTGGGCTGAGGCAGGACGCCTGGGTCTCTGGGAGGTGGAGGCCTGGCTCCTACTGGGCTTCTACAGCCACAGGGAGCTGCCAGGATGGGGCTATTTGGGGGAGGGGTAGAGGGCCAACCAGAGGTCACAAATAGCATCCCCCGGCCCCACAGCAAGCTGTCTCCCACTCAAACTGAGCCAGATTAAGGTCCAAGACTCGGCTCTAGCCTGTCAGGCACTGGGGCCCATATAGGGCCTCCTCTTGAATGGGGTGTGGACAGGGGTGGGTAGGAGCGGTCCAGCTGTTTTTCATGAGCCTGACAGGAAATAGCATCCCCATCAAGTTCACTCCTTTTGGCAGGATTCAGAAGGAACAGGACAGGGTGAGGGAGGCAGAGGAATCAGGAGGGAGGCAGACAGATGCTGGGGACACAGCACTGGCCCAAGGTCAGAACTGGCTCCTCCCTGCATTGTCCTAACTTTCTTCAAGCAGGACATTATAGGCCTCAGTTTCCCCATATGCAGACTCTGAGCTGGTAGGAGACGGGCTAAAGACAGGGCAGAAGGAATGAAGGGGAGGGCCCAACAATGTAGGGACAAGGGTTGGCCTCACATGTCCCAGAGGTGCAGTGCCTTACCTTGTCCAGCTCCTCCTGGTTGCCAAAGAGCGGGTGGTAGCGGCGGTACTTGCCCTCCCTGTACTTGGCCTCCAGGTGGTGCCGCCGCGCTCCAGGGCTGCTGCTCGGCTGCAAGGCCTCACTGGGGGGCACATTGGCTGCCCAGAAGCGGTTCCCAGCACCATTGCCCAGCTGCAAGAAGAGCTGCGGGTGTGGGCATGAGTCAGAGGGGACAGCTGACAGCCAGCAGTTCTGAAGCTGTCACACAAGGGACCTGGGGAGCCAAGTCAACCACCCATTTCTCAATGGGAAAGGTGAGGAGTGGCCCAGCCTGCTGGGGTCTGACTGTTCCCCTCTCTGGCCCTGGGCCCTGAATCCAGCTCTTCAGCTGGGACAGGACAAGAACAGACAGCCTGATAGGTAGATGCCTCCAGCCGGGTGCCAGCCCATGGGCTCTATCATTGCCCCACCCAGCCCCACATCTGGAACCCTGCATTCCTGAGGTGGTTACAGCTGGAGGCTGTGTCTAAATGGTCAGCCAATGAAGAGGGCAGAGAAACATCTGTCTCTGACATGCCTCTCTCAACAACAGAGGTGGAAGCGATCCTAGAAAAGTGTAGGAATCCAACACAGCGCGAACTAGTTTATTCTTTCCTTCTGCTCATATCTTCTGCAGCCATTCCCTGGGCTCCCCACCCCCACTTCTTTGCAAAGTCTTTGTGGGATGCTATAGTCACAGAAGAGAACAAAGCAGAAACAGTCCCTGCTACTACTGACTCACTCTGTGGCTTTAATTTTCTCTCCTTGGGACTCAATATCCTAATCTGTACATTGGGTGCTCTAATCCTCAATCACAAGATTATTTTGAAAATCAGTTAACAAAATCCTTATCACTTATGTGTCAAACACCTGGTGCAGATGTAAGTGAATGTGACACCCAGCTTGGCTCACTGTTGGAAGTCCCCAGCTCCAGCCTCCTGCTAAAGGTTTTCCACTGCAAGTCCCACATGTATAGATACCAGGAAACCTCGAGTTCACAAGCATGAATGTGCACGTACACATGTCACAAAGTGCACACGCTGGAGCTTGCGAACTCAGATGAAATGAGGGGGAAGAGGCTCTGAGGGAAAGAAGACCCAGGTCAGCCAGGAAGTACGAAAGAAAGACACGGGACTGGGTGGCCAATATGCATTTACGCAGGCAGATCATAAGCCTATGCAAGAGCGCAGTTCATCATCTTTACAATGGGAAGCCAGGTGAACAAGATGAGGAGTCAGTAAAGTCTAAAAGGCCAACTAGTAAACAGTATTAGCTTTATAGAAAGCATCTAGTCTGTCACCGCAGTTTTTAACAGCCCTTTAAAACTCTAAAAAACATTCCTAGCTCACTGGCCAGTTCATTGCTTTTGCCAAAAGCCAGCTTTTCCAAAATCCCCACCCATTAGATTATCACAAAGGCCTCCCAAGCTCCAAGGGAGATGGGAGAAAACAGGAAAGACCCGGGCAGTAGGTGAGCAGGACAAAAGCCCCCGCAATTGTGGCAAACAGGGGCATGCCCACCTGGATGAGGGTTTCTGTCCACACCTTCCTGTCCATCTTCAGGCTCCGCACCTTGGAGATGCCAGCACCCAGGCCACGGTGCTCCCCTGTAGGCAGAGGGGCGGACTCGGGTCATCTGGCCCTGTTCATAGGAGCTCTCATAGCCACCTCGGTGCCCAACACCACAAGTACCCGCCCTACCTCTGACATAGCTCTGGAATGCGCACCCCGCTTCAGAGCCCTGAGCCCTGCAACCCCCACCTACGCTTCTGCAGCAGCCCCCATGCCACACTGCCTCTCAGTGGCCATCAAAGGCCACTTTAGGCCAGAATTAGATCTCAGTTCCTTCCCTGCTTTCTCTCTACCTCTGACTTCCTGCTTGGACTCTCCTCCCCCGGTCCCCACGGCCGCTTCTTCCTGACACTCAGATCTCAGTTGACATGTCACCTCCTCAGAGGGGGCTTCCTGACAAACAGCTCATACCAACAGCACACTCTTTTTTCTTTTTTTTTTTTTTTTTTTTATGTATTTAGTACAGGGTCTATAGGGTCACACTACACAGATCAGACTCATAGTAATCCTCCTGTTTTCAGCCTCCCAAGTGCTGGGATTACAGGGCGCCACCACACCCAGTCTTATTCTCCATCTCAGCATGCCCTGAGGGCGGGGCTGGCACAGCACATTGGGGATTGAACCCCAGTCTCTGGATCTGCCGAAGCAGGTGCTTTCATCTGCAGAGCTATCTGGCTGGCCCTACCACACTCTCTTTCTAACACTTGGCATCCCACAGACTTCTACTGGTTTGCATGCAATCTGTATTCCCCTACTACAGTGTCAGCTGCACATGAGTGGAAACCCCACCTGCCTGTTTCAGGACTCTACTGTCAAGTGCCCAGAACAAGCCTGGAACACACTGGGCACCTAATATACCTCAGAAGGATGATAGATGAAGGAAGAGTTGTAGCTGGGGAATCAACTACAGGGTACAGGTCTCATGAGGGAGCCTGGAGTAGGGAGCATGGCTAGGGGGCCCTAGAAATGACTGGCAGGACAGCTCTGGCTTGGCCCACTTCCCTGCGCATCTTCCCCCAGGACACCTTATCCCCTCCTGTCAGCCCTTCACTTCTGTACAACCAGACCTCATGGCTTAAGCCCTTAGACATTTCCTCTAGAAACCCCACAGGCCTTGAGATTCTTCCTGAGCTCTTCAACTGCCCCACTCAGAGAATTCCCACCACTGGTCACCCAAAGCCACCACCTAGGCACCACCAATGAGGGCCCAATCACTAGCAAGTGGCACAGGGTCTGGCACATGGAGGAGTAGAGGACTATACCGCTCTGCCATCTATCTGACTGAATCCAGCATTAAGACTTTCACAATATAATGCTGTGCATAGACTCCCAGGGCAGGCCTCCTCCTCCTCGCCCTCCTGGATCATGCAGCAGCCTCTTCACTAGCCTCTAAACTCAACTCCTCACTGGCCTCCACCCACTAGCCAGAGTCAGACTCACAAATCTGGCCACATCCCTGGGTCTTCTGCCTCCCGTCTCCCTCTGGACAAGAGTCCTGGCCAGGCTGGCATGCCTCAACTCTCCTGATGCAAAAGAGACATCACAACCCAACATATCTGGGCTTCATCCACGTTCACTTATGTGCAGATGGAAAACCCATCATTTGCCTTCTCTGTTCCTCAGTGTCCCAACCCATAGCATGAGAATGGACTCCTGTTCTACAGTGAAGGGTACTGGCATGGGAACACTTGGTACACACAAGCAACCTCATTGACAGCGGCTCCCACCTGCCACACAGGCCAGATGCCCTGCAACTTGCCAGCCCCAACTGCTCTGCCAGGTGCCCCACGCAGCCGCCCACACGCACCTGCGCAGCGCTTGCAGATGACGACGCAGAGGTTGATGGAGGCCCAGTCAGGTTGGGCAGCCCCACAGTCGGCACAGAACTTATTCGGGGCTGCAGCCCAGATGCGTTCAGCTACCTCCAAGGTGGACAGGGCCTCAGCAATGGCGCCCTGCATGGCTTCCAGCCACTGCTCCTTCTCTAGCTCTGAGTCGGCCGAGAAGCTGGGGACAAAGGAGTAGTGGGACTGGGGGAAAGGGTTTGGAGAGATTTGGGGCAGCACAAAGGACCCAGCATGAAGTAGTGGACAAGGCACTAGGAGCTCCTAATCTGAAGAGGGAGGCATCCTGGATGAAAGGCTATGAACCTTACAGACAACGTGGGGGTAGGAACATCATGCCTAAGGGTTTTGGGAAGGATGCCAGACATGTAGAAGGCTGACCCAGGTGAAGGGGTGTAAGGGAGTTCCAGACAGAGAGAGCAGCATGTACAAAGGGGCATTCCAGGACCTACAAGCAGGGGCAGACTGCCAGAGAAGTGGCTGGCAGATGGACTGGGATTGGCCTGTGCCTAGCAGAGGTCAAAGAGCATGCCAAGGACACCGGAGCACCTCTAGAGGGTTAAGTGGAAAGTGGGAGAGCGCACAAAAACGTCTTTAAAAAGAGCCCTCTGTCACCGTCATTCTCAACCTCTTTCCTATCCCCACCCCAGCCCATAAACTCTACCAACATACAGACACCTGAGCCTGGTCACAGCACCTTGTTTTGGGGGGTGAGGAGCCCAGCTGGACAATAAATACAACACACATGTACACGTGCATACGTGTGCACGGGTGCGCACACACACACACACACACACACACACACACTTTCTCTGGTGACACTACCACCTCCAGGCTACAAATGCCTACTCTACACCTGTGCCAGGGATATAGCTCAGTAGCTCAAGCACCTGTCTGGCAAGCACAACATCCCAATACAAAAAAAAAAAAAAAAAAAAAAAAAGAGCCTATACCACCCAAAACCCACTGCCGTTACCGCAGTCCATGTTCTGGGGTAATGGACATTAGAACCACTTTAGAAGGGCTGAGGGACGTCTCGCTCATGGCAGCCTGGCATGTGGAGCTCACAAAGCCACCAAAGACTCAGATGAGCACTAGTAGCCAACAGCAATGGCCAGTGTGCCAGGGTAATGGTGGCCTTGGTGCTGAATACCAGGTCAGCCTCACTAAGGCTGGAGGCAGTAAGCACCAGGGCAGTGGGCGGGCCTTGGCAGACCTGACCCAGAAGGAAATTCCGCAGGTAGATGCTGGGTGGTGGCAGGGAGGACTGTGGCAACAAATCTGGCCAAGGTGCTGTCAGAGTACTTCGAATGCAATAATCAAACAAATATCTACACAAAGGCCTATGAGTCTGCTGTTAGGTGGAATATAAAGGCTCAGACAGAGCACCAAAGAGTAAGGTACTGGACACCTGGGCCATGACAGCTAGGGCAGAGGGATGGGAAGACATAGTGGTGGGAGCAGTAGGCGGTGATGGTTTGTGCATGGGTGAGGAAGGGGCTGGTAGAGCAGGGGAAGCTGCAGAAAGGCACGTGCAAACGTCAGGCCGTAGGCCGGGTGCTCAGGAAGCTTGCCAGGCAGCCTGCTGAGCTCAGGAGAGAGATGGTGAGGCCAGGGTCGTAGAGCCACAGTGTCAGAGAGCCCTCGGTTCCCTGGATCAAGAGACAGTGGTCTCCCAGGTCACAAAGCCAGTTAAGAGATGGGCCCAGGGTTGGATCCTGAATAGTGCTGGAGAATGGCCTGGGCACTGGCAAGGCTCTCTGGAGAGAGGGCAGAGGACAGAGACAGACACCGAGGGACACTGAGGCCCAGAAAAAAGCACCCAGGACAGGCCCAGGACATGTGGCTATTTGGAGACAAGAAAGCATCCACAGTGACCAAGAGCAGGGCAGGCACACAAAGCCAGGGGTGGGCAGTCCAAAGCAGTATGCGCACAGCCCAGAGAGAGGTGGAGTGGCAGGAGACTTCATTGAGGGAAACAACAGAGTAGACTAGAGAGTGAAGAGCAAAGGACCTGTTTGGGAAGGACAGGGCTGGGAAGGGAGAGATGCCATCCCTGTGTGAAGGGACGAGGATGCAGGCAAGAGAAGCTGAGCAGGGAGGGCTCACCTGAAGATGCGATAGGGCGTGGTGAGGTCAAAGCTGCGGCGATCAGCTTCTTTCACGTTGCCCACGCTCATGTCGATGAAGGTGATGCCAATGCCCAGGTGATACTCCTGACAGGCAGGCAGGAAGGGATGAGGGCAAGGTTTGGGGGCAGGGTGTAAGGCGCAGGAACAGGGAGAGAAGGGAAAGGTGGCACCTTAGGGACTACAAAGTGCCTAGGAAGGAGATAAGGGGGAACTCAGGAATTTGCACATGGGGCTAGGCTCAGTCCCAGGCAGGCATGGGACAGGGAGAGGTTCAGGGGCCTGGCCAAACCTTTCTCACCTCCAGGTTCTTATAGAGCTGCACTTTGTCCCCAACCACAGCCACGTATAGCTTATTCTTAAAGCCACGCAGCTCCAGGTTGCCTGCACGGTCATGCGGCTCTAAGGCTCGGACTCCCATCAGGTAAGCGCCAGACTGCTGGGCCCGGGCACGCTGCTCAGCCACCGCCCGCTGCAAGGACTGCATCCACTCATTCCGCTCCACTAGGGGAGGGGAGCTGAGTGAGCCGGGGCCCAGAAGGCTGCGGGGCCTGGGCCCCTCAGGAAATGCCCTTGGCCACCCATCACTCCACCCAGCTTCTGACTCAAAAAAGCTCAGTTCCAGTCCCAGCTTGTGCCTCTTACACTAGCCAAGTCCCTTCACCTGCCCCAGCCCACTCCCTGATCACAGGGATGAATGGCCTTGAGGACTTGGAAGTGTCCCCACCTCACAAGGGAATGACACCTCTTGGGATGTAAGGTGGGGAGCAGGTAGCCTTGGTTCTCTTCCTCCCTTTATCTGGCCAAACCTGCACTCTCCTCTCTTTCTCCACCCACATGTACCACCTTGAGAACTCCCACCATCGCTCTCTGCCCGGAAGGTGAAGGTCCGGTTGTTTGTGATCACTTCAAACTTCTGGTCCCCAATGGCAGTCACTCGAGAGATGCAGGCCACAGAGATAAAGCGCTTAGAGTAGGTGTCCTAGGGAGAAGGAGGGGCTGGGGAGATAGTTCCGTGGCACAAGTGCCTGCCTGGCAAGTGCAAGGTCATGAGTTCGAACCCTAGCCCCCCCCCCCAAAAAAAAAAAGAAAAAAGCCTAGGGAGAAGGAAAAGAGCTGCCCAGAGTCCAGGGGTGGAGCGGAACCCCCAGAGTCCCCCCTCCGCCTTCCTAAAGAAGGTTGCAGTGTTATCTCTGGATAGGTGATCAGGAATCACCCTGTGTGACCCTGAGCTCTGCTGCCTATGGGCCAGCGCCCAGGAGAACACAGGCCAAGGAGTGGGACTGCAGCGGTGACCAGGACGCCACTCTACCCAGTGTCAGGCTTCAGCATGAGCCCAGGCTAGAGCAGGAGCCAAATCAGGGATGGATGTAGGCCTCACCTTGTTACTGTCAAAGTATCGCAGGTGATCAACATCCAGTCTTACCCACCGCTTCTGATAGATATAGGATCTGAAGACGCAGATAGATACAGAGAAACAACAAAGCAAAGGGTTGTGGATTAGGGGAGAAATTCCAGGATTACCCCAGCCTACCACTCTGAAAGCCACACACAAAGTTCAGGTCAGCTGGGTTTAAGAGAGAAAAAATCCTCAAAGATCCACTAGAAGGGGCGGCAAAATAGCTCATTAGTCCAAAGCGCCTGCTTACATAAGCTTAGGCAACTCCAGAGACTGCGGTTCCATAGGTCCCCAGCACCCCATGCTATGCCAGCCCCACTCCCAGGGCAGGCTGAGCCAGCCATAATATAAATAAAGTTAAAAAAAAAAAAAAAGATCCACTTGGAGACATGGATTTGACCAACAAGAGTGACTGAAGTAAATCAAAGTAGGATTTCCCAGTTCTACACTCGAAAGAACACACACAGGTCTGGTGGGGACACATGCTGGTACGCTCGAAAGAACACACACAGGTCTGGTGGGGACACCTGCTGGTTAAGTGCGCCTGGAGGGAGAACTGCCCTGACCTGGGGATCCACGTCACCTGTATCCTAGAGCACTGCCCCACGCAGAGCCAGGAGGTCATACTCACCCCTGTGGTGGGTTCTTGTACAGCCAGCCAGCCTTGATTATGGGAGTGGTGGGGGTAGCGCCCCCAGGCAGCTCATCCATGGAGTGTGGCAGAAGCTCAGGGCCTGGGCTGGGCAGGGACGAGCTCAGGCTGCTGGTGTGCCACGAACCACTAGGAAAGAAGAGGGATGGAGGGCAACAGGAATGGGGGGTCTAGGGCGGGGCTGGGAGGGTAGGGGCTTCTGAAAGAAGGTGGCTGGGTGGGGGAACCACCAAGGAGCAGGCACTCACTTGGGGACGCCCTCGTAGGCACGGTCATCCTCATCCTCGTCGTCCCCGGACAGTTCCTCCCCCTCACTCAGCAGACTGGCCACACGCACAGCCCGAGGGACTTGGCTCGGTGGGGGATCCTCCTGTACCCCGAAGCCCACCCAGAGAGCGTCATGTTTCCCTTCCAATTCTGATCACACCCCCAGGGGTGCCACTCCAACCTCTGTCCCCCAGTGCCTGACCCACACAACTCAGCACTTTTACTTCTGTTTCCTCACACTCCCCTCTCTACCCCTCCCTGCCAGCTGTGACCACAGAGGACCCAGGGTCAAAGGGACAGGAGAGCCAGTGGCAGACGCAGACCTAGGACAGAAATAAAAACAGAAAAATGAAGGTGCAGAGAAAGACTCCAGGTTACAGAGATAAGTCAGACACTCAGCAGGAGTGACATGGGAACACAGAAAGTGAGACATAAGGATAGTCATTCAAAACAGAAACACAGAGGTAGAGGGGACACACGGCCAACCAAACATAGACAAAGCTTGGGGCAGAAGCCACAGACCAAAGTCCTGAATCCCTGGCCCAAGGCTCTGGGGCAACCCTGGCCCCCAACCCCTGCAGGGCCAGGAGTGTAGTGGGGGAAGTGGCTATCCACGCTGTCTGGTGGTCCTCAGGGGCCGCAAGACAGCGAGGCACCCCTCCTGACCCTAGCCACTGCCCAATCCTACCTTCTTGGTCATCACGCTGACTTGGGCCCTTGGCCCCTCCTCGGGGGCCTCATCATAGTCAGGGTCATCTGGTGCGAAAAGAGTGGGAGATGCTCAGTAGCAGGGAGCTGGACCGCCTCTCCTGCCACCAGGGACACCACAGCATCACAGCACA
>PVKN010006607.1:0-29349 GCA_004027915.1 Capromys pilorides
GTACACGCAATATTCCCAACCACGCTCGCACGAGCAGTGGATCTTTGATCTCATAAAAGACTCTCACAGTGAGCTCTCTGGGGAGCTCTAGGGTGAGGCTGCAAAGTGGAAGTCTGAAAGAGTCAAGCGACTTGTCTCAGGGGGGGCACAGTCTAGACCCAAGCCCAACCCTCTTCTCAGCAGAGCTCCAGACAGCTGTAAGTTCAAGGTGGAGCATCAACACTTACGTGTGGTGCTTTCACCAAAGTGAATAATTTATATGCACGTGTAACAAAAATATTCATCAAAACTCCATCAGTTAACTCCAGGTTTATAGCAATAAGCTTCATGTTCTGCTCATACTATGTTTTCCATCATTTTTTTTAATTTTAAAAATTCAGATGACTTTAGCTGGGGTTCAGTTTAAATGGGAAAAATAAATGTCTTATATAATCGTCTGATAAGTACTCTACAACCTTGCTTTGTTATCATTTGAGGCTGAAAGAAAAGACTGTACTTTCAGTTTTATTTTATGCTTTATGTATATCAATTCCCTATTTAATAATAAGGCCTCTCATCTGTAGTAGAAATTACATTTACTAACATGCATATGCTCATTAAGTATTTATAGCCATTTCATTTAATATTTTTAAAGAACGTGTTACAAGGCAGCCACCGAGCCAGCAGCAGGGAGGGGTCTTTCTGCCAGTAGAAGCTCTGTCGTTTAGATGGTGCTGTGAAAAATATCAGCAGTCACCTATTCTGTCTCTGCCTAGGTGACACTGTAGACGAAATGTCACCCTGTAGCTGCAGAGTGGAGGCAGCTTTCCAAAGCGCCCACCTTTATCTCTGCTTGCAACCGTGGCGATCAGACCAGAGACAACTTCTCCATTAGACAATGATGTGCGTCTAGGTGGCTCGCTGGGGTGGAGACAGGCAGGGTTCTGAGGGCAATACCGCAGCCACACGCGGTGCCCAGGTGCGGTGCCCAGGTCCACCCAGGTCCTCCGCCTCCTGTGGATGTTCATCACGGTGAGACCGCCCAGCTCCCTGCACCCCTCAGCTTCTAAGCTGGAGCAGGGCTGTTTTCTGTCCTTTGTAGCCCCGTGTGGTTTGCCCATCTGCCTCTAGACTATGGCTTTCAAGCAGGGAGAAAGAGATCTTAATCATCTCAATTAGTTTAGGGTTTTCCAACCTAGTCCTGCACCAGAAGTACCCAGGAAGCTTCAGAACTACAGGCTCATGGGCTCTACCATCCTGCCCTACAGAATCAGAAATTCTGCAGAGTCCCCTGGGATTTGGAAGATGCTATTCAGCACTGGGACGCAGTGATAGCTCCAGTCTCTGGCTTTTCAGATGAAGTCAGTAACTTGCCCAACCTCGAAGGACAATGTATTTAACAAATATTCATTTCACAATGATTTGTCCCGGGCACAGTGATTTAACAGCACAGAACCTGGGCTCTGAGGTTTCCCTTCAGCATCCCTTTCCCGCCATGTAATCTTTGGCGTAGCAACTGTCTACTGTAGTACTCTTGAAATTACTTTTCTTTGTATCGCTTTCCTGCTAACAATGACTACAATTTGAAAGGCCACAAGAGCACCCTGGCTAGAAGCACCCAGGCTTCTAGAAGCCTGTTAGGAGCCCCTGCACCCCTAAGGGAAGAAGCACCCTTCTGGGGCTCCCAGCCCCCTTGTTTAATTAAAGCTTGCCCGCCTCAGAGGGGGCACACAGCTGTGCCTCAGAGGCAGGGACAGTCTTCCCAGGCAAACACTGGGACAGCTGGCTGGTGGCTGCCTGGCTCTGAACTTCCTCTGTCAAAGGCTTAGCCAGCACATTTGGAAGTGGCCTGCGACAGGCTCAGTCATAAGGGATGCTCAGCGCGCTGGCACTCACAGAGCTGTCACAGTGCAGCGGGAAGCAGCCACAGAAGGCACAGGGTGTCAAGTGCATCATAGTGAAACGACAAACTCAGCCCACATCAGAATCTTACAGTCTAACCCTCCATGCATCCTCAGCTGCCTCACCTGTAAAATGGGAGGACCATGATCGAGTTGCTTTCTTTTTTGTATTTAAGAACTGAAAATATTGTGAGCTGCCTGTGTGGCCTGAATGGGGAGATTTAGTACACATGTGCGTGCATGTATGTGCAGGTGTGCACACACACAAGCACACACAAGTACACGCCACCCTCCAAAGGCTAAGAGTACACAAGAACTGGGATTCTGGCAGTCTTTCTCAACAATTTGTTCTTGGTAATCTAATCTTAAAATAAGAATAAGAAGCCAAAGGATTGGTTTTCTTTGGGATCTGTGCCTAGGTAGTGAGCAGAAGGTTCAGGAGTAGACGGCTGTCTGTCCTTACCATACGCGATGTTGAGATTGAAAACTTATCTTTCCTGATTTATCAGCTGCCCTCCTTCTCGGCCAGTGCTGATAACAAAGGTGAGCTAGAACAACCCAAGGTATCCATGCTGTCCTTGGCAGGTGAGTATTGGGTGAGGCTGAGGCTAAGAGGTTCTGATCACTCAAGGAAAGGCTTAGGGGCTTCCAGGCTCTTCTGCAGAGATGGCAAGCTCCGGTATTTTAAAATGTACCTTCTGTTACAAGTAAGTAAATTCTTGTGTCCATTGACTCTATTCTTTTCTATTGTCAACGGCCTGCACATGTTCCTAAAAGAGCCTCGGCTTATGAAATGTCGCTGGAAGATTCCGTATTCAGAGGGGCAAAGGGGGAAGGATGGAGAAGAAGAGGATTAGCACGGAATGTCTTCTGTTCGTTAGACCCTAGCCACTCTGGGAGGCAGGATGCATACAAAATCCCACTTCTTTGTTTTCTGACAAAGGCTGTTGCAACTGCAGCTGGGGAAAATCAAGTTTTGCAGGATCACGTATAGACCTGCTTAGGAAAGCAAGGGACCATCTCGGGCAGAGGCCTCGGGCAGCAGGGAACGTAGGGAGTATTGTGCTAGGCGGCTCAGAGAGCGCAGACGGCAGGAACTGCTTCAGTGTTGGAGCAACAGAATTGATTTTTAAGAGTAAAACCAGAAGAGGTGTGTACTTCCACAAGCATCAAGGCAAACGCCATTGATTTAATGATATGGGGCTTTGCCAAGAAAAGAGGGTGTGCGTCTCGGCTGTAAGAATGGGTCGTTTCCTTGGAAAATGGAGTTCTATAAACAAGCACAACGTAGCAGTCCACAGAACTGGACTCTACGTGCTGCTCGTCCGCACTGAGCGCAGAGCTGCAGGTGCTGCGGGCCTTACTAAATCAAAGTAGTCCACCTTGGTCACTGTACAAATGCATCGCCTTTAAACCCAAGATCAGATACTCGCAATGTCGAACCAGATTCACCGCAGTGACCCGGAGCCTGCATGCAATGCTTTTTGTCCGGGTTCTGTGTTAAGAATTAGCAGCGTAAGCACAGAGGACACTGAGGGATTAGATGGGGAAGAAAAGAGTTAGCTTAGTGAAGATCAAGTCTTTTCAAGGTAGGAAAATTCTCTCCTTCCTTCACCATTGTCCCTAAGAAATAACTTAGCAAAGAAGTAGTCAAATCGCTTCCCAAGCTTGTTCTCCTGGACCCACTGTGGAGTCACTGCTCCTGTCAGAGCACCCTAGAAGAAACCTTTTCCCAAAGCCTGGCTAACGGAAGACTGAAAGGCAGGCTCCCAGGAGCTAAGGGGCTGTAGCTACCAGTGCTTGTGCAGCTGGCTGGGCCCTCACTACCTTGGAGGTCTTGGGAGAGAAGGAGTTGGGTGGGCAAAGCTCAGATACCTGTGCTCATAGAAATACAATGAGCTCCTAACGACCTTCTGCCTTGAATGCTTTTGCAAATTCTTTTGCTTTTATTAAAGAAAACATCATCTTCATGTTTGCTTTTTCTTTTAAAGATTACCTTCAGTTCTTATTTTAAACAGATACATTTTTCTATGACCTAAAGCCATTCCAAACCGACATGCACTTCCTTTCATGGGTCAAGGAATTTCACTTTGAAAAAGCTTGGAAATGTGGTGGCGGGTTTTGCCCAGTTTGTATCTTACCTAAGAAAGTATTTGAAATGTATTCAGACACCTGGTTCCCAGACCGGCTCATCTCTGAGAGATGGGTCAGCTCCCGGTTCAGCATTCTTTTGAACTGTTTTTGGAAAAATAAAATGCATTAGTTATCTTTAAAAACAGGGAAAATGATCATTGTCAATGTTTTCAACTTTACTTTCTAGGAATCAGGAGGCTAGCAAGTAAGAGCATCAGATAGACACATGGGTTCTGCAGAACACAGCAGCCTTTAATTTGATGTTAAGCCAACACCACTTCAGGAACGATCCTCTTAAGATTCTTCTTAGAACTGACACCCTGATTTCTTCTGAAGACATAAAAAAAGGAATTTAAGAACCACCGTAATTGAAAAATGTAACTATTTCTAAAATTACATGTATTGGGACTTGACTTGAAATTTTAATTTGGGTTAATAAGCTTTTCAGTGAGAGGCGATGACATGAAAAGTTAAAGGGAAATTTAAAGAAAGAGATCACCCATTAAAATATAGGGTTGCAGGAGCACCCCCACCACCACATAAGGCACATCACAGTCTAACGAAACACAATGTAATATAACATGACCCACTTCAGAATAAGAGCCCCAGTGGGCTACGGGAAAGCGCAGATTAATTCATTATCCACTTCTCTTATTTTACAGAACAGAAGATGCCCGCACGCTTTCAGACGCCGCAAGACCAGACAGACCCACCTTGATGTACCCCCAGGACACAGAGAGCAAGTAGTTGACCTCAGGCATGGTGGAGGCTCTTTTTGCCACAATCCACAAATTCCTCTGAAAGAATGCAGCTCGGAGAGGGCGATCCCGAAATGGTCAGGAGAGCCCCGCAGATCCGGGGGTGCAATATCCAAAACTTAGAACAGACCGAGCCTCCATGACCAAAGGCATCTCCTGGCGGAGACAAAGCCCATCCTTGCACTCTCTTCTCGCAGGAAGCCTGCGCTGCCGCGTGCTTCCTGGCACAGGAGAAGAAGGAGATCCGTCGTGCGCGGAGGAGCGAGCGCGCAGTTCCGACCCTCCCGCTGCGCCAAGCCCGCAGCGATTACGGAAAGTCCTCGGGGCCAGAGGGGCTTCCTCCCCGCACGAGCCACGCTGCGCCGGGCCCCACCTGCAGCAGCGAGTCTGCTTCCAGCGGGGGAAACACAGCCATCTTTTAAAAAGGAGAAGATTGAAATGGAGGAAGCCCCATGCATATTTAAGGAAATTTGCAGTCCTGCCCTCCCCCTGGCCGCGAGGTGCTGCTTAACCCTCTCTCTCCCTGCAGCCGGCGCTCTGCAGAAGCAGGCGCAGTGACCCAGCCTCTGGGCGCTCTGAGAGCTAAGGAGCACTGCATTCAGTCCCTTTCTGAACGTTTTTTTTAAAGTGACAAAGGTTAGCACTGAAGCCGCCTTCAGGCATGGCTGTCACGACATTTTTATTTTAACTATAGCTTTTTTGGAAGGTGGCTTTCCTGTCGACTGTGTGCAAGCGCTTTCAGCCTCTTTTTAGAATAAAATGGAAGTGGGTGGCATTAATATGTTTCATTACGTAGTTCGTTGCCATGTGCAACCTGCTGCACCCACTCCATCAGGTCATTAATATGCATATTAGACTGCACTGGATAAACACATCAAACTCATTTCACCTTTAGACCTAAGATCTCAAGCATGTTAGGAAACACAAGTTGCCATTCTCTGAATGAATGGTATTCTGGGGCGGTGGGTGGTGATGCCTACTTGGTAGGGTCCTGTTGCGTCATCATATTCATGTGAGAAATATTTAGGAGTTGAATTCATTTTTATTTCACTTTCACAGCCCAGGGCAGGCTGAGAAGGTCACTCCTTTCCTGCATGCAGTCTCTGCAGCCCTTTTCCCCCTCAACAGTGCTGAGGCACAGACAAAAAACAATCTGTGAACGCCCCCTACTACAATGGGGCTCCCTGCTGGTTCTGCCCTGCCTCCCTGGATTCGGGAACAGCTCCTGCAGGGAGGAGCACAGCGACAGCCAGTCACAGCCAGTCACAGCGACAGCCTTTGAGGGGGACTAGCTAGGCACCCTCCTGTAGGCTCCCTGGGTCATGCATGGTCCTCACCCACGCCCCGCTGCCCTCTTTCTAGGGAAACCCGCTCACATATCTGGATGTTTTCCCATGAGTCGCTATGTTTGTTCCACCACCAGGCATCTCTCTGTCAACCATGTCAGCCAGTGCCCACTGCCTACTGAATTTCTGTGCCATGGAGCCTACGACATAAATCTCACATTAATAATTCCTTTTACAATTCAAGGGCTCTACTCCAACCACCTCTCCTCTTTATTTATGTTGAAAACTTAGGAGTAGAAAGATCGGTTTCTGTGCTCTGCCGGGTCTGCTGAATTTTAGCAGAGAATCAAGCTTCTCTTAGAACATTGAAAATATATTGTGCAGAAAGTATAGAGATGGATGATTTGTACCATTATTTTTGTCTGCTCCAGTCTTAGCCAAAGGTAATATTCAAATAATTTCTTTTTCGTTTTGTTTCTTTCAGTGTCACTGCAATACTTTTAGGGGTATTTTGGAGTCACTTTTGTGACTCCAAATGTCAATAATGACATTTTATCACATATTCAGCAATCATTTATTGAATACCTAAAAGGGGCAGGCCAAGCAGTGAAGATATAGCAGTGAAAGAAAGAACAAGCCAACAAAAACTCTGCATGCACTAAAACAGCTGTCATTCTTGCAGAAACAAACCTAAGAGAGTGCATGGGCTGACTACGACAGCTAACAGCCTGCAAGGGGGGGGGAGGGAACAGTTCTATTATCCACATTGCGCCTAAGCTGAGAAGACAGTGACAGGTAGAAATGGAACCAGACGAGCAGCAAGCAGTTTTTCCATTCCATAGGTTCCTATTGCAGGAGGCGCCGAGGCCAGATGTTGTCAACCAGGCCCAACAGGGAATCAGAGGGGTGACTCTCAGCTCCAGGACTGAGTGAACCGCTCTCCTCTCTTCTGAATCAAGCATGCAGAGGGGGGTGGGGGTCTGTGTGCTCATTACCGAAGAATATCGTCTTCCGTATTCCCATGAATAAACAAATTCTCCTTATGAGACTTTGGCCAAGGGCATGGTGCTGCCCTCTGAAAACAAAGTCATCTTCAGGCAATCTTAGGACACACAGCATGATCAAGTACGCAAACAGAGGTCACTCAGTGTTAGCCACCACCCCAGCTTTTCAGCGTTGCTTAGCAACAACTCTTGGTTTTCCTCCTGTTTGTAACCGCACTGACTAAGGCAATCACGGCTCTCATCAAAAAACACTTATGAAGGGGCCACTTATGCTGGGCTCTGCGCAGAATCAGAGGGGGCACACATGGCCTTCGAGGGCTAGACAGGGAGTGTCTTGACATTCTAAGTGGGGTGGCATCCCACCAGCATGGCGAGGGCTGGCTGCAGGAGCAGACACATCAAAGAGTGGAACACATGCGACATATGTTTGAGGCTAATGCTGAGGGGCAGGCTGCAAAGCTCAATGGCACCGGGACGTTAGCATCTGACTCCCAGATGGGGTTTGTGGTGGAGAGCCGGAGGCAGCCCTGCCACCGTGGGCAGCCACATCATTCTCCTTGCTCTTCACTGAGGGTCTCATGAGGTCACCTTGCCTAGGTGGTGACGGATGGGGCATGATCTCAGGGTCTCAGCCTCTTAGCTCTAACCTTCATGATTCTAAAATAAAACTCATCTCAGCTTCCTACAGTTTGAGTGCATTACTTACCAGCAAAAATACTTCTCTGAACATAAAACCGCTTCTATACCACTGAGAAAAAGAGCAAAAGGTAAGAAATGCTTCAGTCAGTAGGAGCAAGTCACCAACTGATGCAGAGAGGGCTTAACCGCTTTGCAGGACTTCATGGTCTGAGGCGCTTGGAGCCTCCCTGTCTCTTTATCAAGCCAAGGGTTTAGTCCAATAGGAAGGTAAAGTGGGTCCTAATTAAACTGTGCCCAAACAGTTGTGAGACTGAGAGAGAACGGACACTGTTCCCTTCATCGGATGCAGTCAAGAAATCCATAAGCGAGAGCCTGCTCTTGCAAAGATCCTTGGGTCTCCCAGGTCCTACTGTTCTCTAAGAATCGGTCTGCACAGGAAAGCTCTGTTAGAGCTTAGATATCATGTCCCCAGAGGAAATGGCCAAACGCTCCTTTTCAGCACAGACAAGCAAAGCTCGTGACACAAATCTCACCGATGCCTCCCTAAACTCCCAGCCCGCGATTGGCATCACTATTTGGGAAAATGCACTTAGTTTCTGCAAAAGGAAAATGGTATCACTTTCCATATAAGCAACTGTGCACTATTTACCTGTAATCTATCTTTTCAATAAAAGTCATCTGTGATTTTTTAAAATAGGCTGCCTTTAGGAGTCAGAAATCACTGCACGTATGTAGCAGGTGACAGTCCGTTACACCTGATGGGACCACCTGGTTGGATGGCTCCGTTGGCTCTTTAGTTTCAATGCTGTCTGCAGACATTAGTTCCTCCTGAGCCAATTTCCGTGAAGTAATACAACATTATCACTTTTCTAGGTTTCTCTTTGAGGAGTACTTAAAGGCTGTGCGAGGATCCACAGGCACACCCTGGTGAGGAGAGCACGCGCCAGTCTCCCAGAGGGAGTACGGCAGTGAGAGGGTATTTGGTGTTTTTATATTTCTCAGAGTAAGTGATCCAGCGGGGAGATAATATAAGGATCTAACATCCAACACACCAAAGAGCTGCTCCTAAGGCTCATCTCGCTTTGTTCGGGGTGGATCCTGAGCCACAACATAGAACCTATGAAGGACTAGGTAACACAGCAGGCCTTGACTGCCCAGTGACAACCTCTTCATGAAGTCAGCAGGAGAAAATGGTAAGGACGGGAAAAAAAGGTGCCAAAGAGAGGAAGACAGCCCCGTAGAGACTCTCGTGGGTGGCCGTCTGCGTCGGAGCCCAGCTGTGAGACAGGCGCCTTATTGTGTGGGATCTTCCTGTTTTTGCAGTATGAAACAACTGCCGAAGTCATTAAAGTCACAATGACTTTATCAGGGACTAACTTTTGACTCATATTTTATACTCTGTTAGTCATGACTTTGTAAGAATTCCCGAGAAGGAGGAAAGCAGTGGGGTTGAAAATCACTGCCCAAAATCACAAAATGCTGGTAGTGGCAGAAAGAAGTTGAAGCTGGTAGCGTGGGACAGTGAGACAGGGTTACAGGCAGAGCTTGTCTCTGTCTACTCTCCAGAGAGCCAAGCGTGCAGTCCTGAGTGGGATGTGTTACTTCCTTGGTACTCTCTTTAGTTACAGGTTCAGTTTCTTTAGTTGTGAAGTGGCTAATTTCTTTTGCGGGACTGGGGTTCGAACTCATGACCTTGCACTTGCCAGGCAGGCACTTGTGCCATGGAGCTATCTCCCCAGCCCCTTAAATGGCTAATTTCTGGGGTCTTTTTTGATTAAAAAACACTTGCATCTTCTAAGAGAAGACACGAAGTCTGAGGAAATGACCTCTAATTCCTAGGAGCCTAGACTTTCTTTTGCAAATTTAAGACCTTGGTAAGGTTTTACCAAGTGTGGCAAGACCCTGCCTCCAAATAAAAAGTAAATACATGAAATTAGGGGAATGTAGCTCAGTGGTAGAGAATCCCTGGGTTTAATCCTCACTATCACAATGAATAAAAAAAATAAATAAAAGAAAAAATGGAACATGGAGATAGAAGATTTCCTCTAAAACCTTGAAGGAAACACGCAGTTCCCCACACGTCGGGTTACCCGCTACTGTGCATCTGCCCTCTTCCCTCTTCTCTGGCTTCCCTAGAAGCTCTGTGGTGAGGACAGTTTTCCCTTATTGGACAGGCAAATGAAACGGAGTAGAGCAGGTCAGTGGCCAGGCAAGGGAAGAATCGCGGCCACGTCATCGCCTACTAGCACAGACTCAGCCAGGGCTGCTGGGTCCCAGAGGGGCCACCCTGACAATCCAGTTCTATTGAGGACACCAGGGAACATGGCTGGGCCAGCCCAGAAGGAAACTCCTCTGAACACGCTGGCCCAGAGAGGTTGGTCTTCTCAACTGCCCAGAGATGTGGTAGGTAAATAAATATCCAATGGTCATAAGATATTGGCACTTATGGTGAGGCAAGACTGCAATGAATTCTATTTGCTGGGTCGAAAACCAAGATTTTCTCAAGGGAGGTGTGGAAAGCAAAGGTGGAAGAGATCTTCAGAATTTTAGTTGAGAGGACTGAAAAAAATTAATGAAGACAACAGCTTTACAACCCGAGGCTGGGTCCTGGCTGGCCCTCAGAATCCTTAGGGGCTTCTCCCTTCCTCTCTATCCACTTTCTGCTCATTTTTCTTAGAACTTCTAAAATCGTTTCAAGAGGAGATAGAAGGCACGTTAGCAGAACCCTAAAATATGAGTATTTTTAGGCCCCTAGCAATTTCCATAAGAACATCGGTAACAAATTCTCATGACGCAGTGTTCCCTGAAATCTGGAGGCTGTGGCAGCAACATAATAAACAAATGACACCTAACAATTAATGTCTTAAGCCTGATACACTTGCTGCATTTTACACTTTATAAACTATAACTAATATTTATAACAAATATACATGCTATATGCTATATATCATGGGTTCTATATTGTATACGTTCTATGTACTTCACATCCTAATATAGAGACAGAATTTCCATATAAGCATGGTTGTCAGATTTAACAAGTGAAATATCAGGATACTCTAATACTTAGACTCAAAATTCAAATTATGTTTTTTTCCATTAATGGGGATTGAACCTAAGGTCTTCACATTGAGCTACATTCTTAGCCTAGTTTTTCTACTTTTATCTTGAGACAGGGATTCATGAAGTTGTTACATCACCCAGGTAGGACTGAAACTTGTGATCCTCCTGCCTCAGACTCTCATAAAGCTGGGATTGCAGGGCTGTGTTACCACACCCAACAAAAAAATGTTTTGAGTATATATACATTACAGATATTATGCACCAGACTATCCCATGCAGATATCCAAAGATCTATGCTCATCAGAATGTGGCAAGTTTATAGGCATTATACAGTATATTTAGATAATTAAAATTTTTCAACCGTATTTCAATGAAGGCTTTTCCTTC
The DNA here is from genome assembly GCA_004027915.1 of Capromys pilorides. Classification (NCBI taxonomy): domain Eukaryota; kingdom Metazoa; phylum Chordata; class Mammalia; order Rodentia; family Capromyidae; genus Capromys; species Capromys pilorides. The sequence continues at coordinate 11,148 of PVKN010006607.1, forward strand.
TGAGAAACTCAGAAGGCACCTGCTGAGAAGGTTTTGCTTACCTCACTGTTCCCCTTTAAGTTGTATGTTTAGAGAAAGTACAAAACCTGGGATTCTGGCAGATTTGGCCTGCCGGCATGGTACACGCAGCAGGGGACCCTTTTTAACCAATGGTCGATATCACTGTAGCAACTGAGAAGAATTACATCCTCAGGGTAAGTCACTAGTCACTGGCCTGCTTTTCCACAGGGGCCTTCCCGGGGTTCTGCCCGGGACCTGTGGCTGGTGTTGACTGCAGGCTTTAGAGTGAGCTCTGAGGCCCAGGACAGGCATGCTGCCCCAGGGCAGACGGCCATGGCCCCCCTGGAACTTCTTGCACCCAGAAGCAGGTCTGATCCATGCACCTCCAGTCTGGAGTCTTCTCCTGACCAGCAGAAAATGAGACCTGTGCTTCAGGATCATCACACCGGCTGTGAAGTCCACTGCGCAAGACAGGAAACCTCCAGCCAGGTAGACTTTCTTCATTTGTCATAAACTATAAACATGGTCATGATTCTTTAGAAGAACAGATTTCCACTTTCAGTCTACACCATCTCTTGGGTTATTTTATTTTATTTTATTTTGTGGGACTGGGGTTTGAACTCATGACCTTGCACTTGCCAGGCAGGCACTTGTGCCATGGAGCTATCTCCCCAGCCTTCTTGGGTTATCTTAAATCCTGCTTTATAAAAATTCCCAATATTTTTTGCTTACAAAAATCTACCATAGCTTGTATATCAGATTATAGTCTTCACCCTTAAGGGGAACAAGCGACATGTAAGGTATTTAATATTAATTACATTGATTTGCATACAAGCTGTTTAATATTAATTTTATTGATTTTAGCTGGACTTTCAGGTACTCCTTAACATAAAAAGACTAGGGAGGCTTAGAGCTGCTTTAGGAGTCACTGCTCCTTGATTAGCATTTTCTCAGGGCTGGATGGCCCAACTCAGTGGCAACATTCAAGGTGAAATCTAGACCCACATATGTGTGAACTGAGCAGAATTGGCCACAGGTTGAAGGTTTGAATGGATTTGTGAATCATAGAGGATGAAAACAGCAATCTAAGTAATTTTATTCTGTAGGCAAAGACAGTGACACTTGCTCTGTAGTTTGGTTTTCCTTCCATAGCCACCATAATTAAGAGGGGACCGAGGCTGTCAGATAGCTCCATGCCATGGAGGGGCAGGTTAGCAGGTCCACGGCAGTCTTAGCAGAGGCAAGGTCCTACCGGGCTGCCGAGGGCAGGGTGCGATGCTCGGGTTGGGCTCGCTGGGGCTGACCACATGTCATGACCCACGACACGGGCACACTGCGTCTCAATGCCCCTGAGTCCGTTCCTAGCACGCTGAGCTCTCAGAGATGGTTCCTATCATCACAGTGGGGAAACTGGAACTTATGAGCATAGATTGGTCAGGGGTGTGAGAGAGCTCGCAGCTGCTCCTCAGAGGATTTGGGCTGGAAGTGAGGACCTTAGATTTGCTTATGGGTGGAGGTTCTGGTCAGTTCTTTGGCATTTAGATTCTTTTCGTGTTGATAGTAGTTTATATAATTAACTAGAAAATTCCCACAATATGCTGCTGCAGGTGTGATGCAGGGCGTGTCGTACAGATTATGTGACACAGGCATTGCTCACAGGTCCGTGGGCCTGAAGGCTGACATGTAGATTATTCACCGTCTAAAGGAGGTAAACCAGAATGGCTGGAAAGACAGATGCAACGCCTCAAATGAAAACTCCAACTTGAAGGGGCTTTGCATGGTGGGGCCAGGGGAGCTTGGTCCTTGGCTTAGCCAAATATTTCAAATTAAGAGATTTTAGGTATTGGCTCTTCAGATATTGGCCCAGGCCACTGCTAACCACAGGCTGCCTGGCATAAGAAGAACTGTACCAAGTAGGCATTTTGGTCAGATTTTCACAGTGGAAATTGATCCTGGAACAGATGCGGACTGCCTGCATATGCAGCGGGCATAAGAGGTACGTGCCTGGCACGCTAGGGGCGCAGAACGTAAGCACACACCGCCTTCTACACAGCCACTCCACTCCAGAGCCCGTAGCTGTGAGCCTCTGGGGGCAACCTGAGGAGGTGCCACAACCCAGCTAGGGGTTCTCAGCCACCCCAACAACTTAAGCCAGAATTAGGTGTGGGAAGCCCCCCTGTGTGTCAGCCATGGCACTCCCAACAGGAAAGGGGATTCCTGGGTTCTAGCGGGTTTTCTACCCTAACGTACTTGGTTCTAGGCAAATTCGCTGGTTTCTGAACCTCATACAATGTTTACGAAGGGTTTTATTAAATTGCCTACCACGTACCTAGAGCTAATCTCAAGACCTGAGGGTACAATATGGACGTGGCAGACGCAGCATAAAATCCCTGACAACTTTATATTCTAATGAGTAAAAACCAAGCAGTATGACTGAAAACAAAAGCCATCAACTGTTATGCACACAAGCCGCTGGGCCGAGCAGCCAGCGGGAATCCACCTAGACAGATAAAATTGACAAAGAGCCTGGATGACAACTAGCTTCACATTCTAGAATTACAGGCTTTGTTAAAATACTGTATAAGGATACACTAAATGAGCCTGTAAATTTCCCTTTAGTTTTAATTTTTTAATCACTGAACTTTCAGACAAAGAGAGGGACATTTGACTCAAAACCTAAAGATTTTCTGGAGGATTTCATCAACATTTTTTCTCTGGAGGCAGTGAGGATTGAATGCCGGCGCTTTGTGCTGAGCTGCACAGCTGGCCGTTTTTATGTCTTATTCTGAGGCACACGAAGTGGCCAGATTCCTTGGGCTGGGTCTGGACTTGCCATCCTCCTGCCTCAGCCTCCTAGGGTGCTGGGATTCCGGGCAGGCACCAGCACTTGGTGCAGTTCTCTGTCTTGAATCTGGGCTTTGCTTCTGAGAGAGGGATTCCAGAAGACTCCTGGGGTGATTCTCCTGGAGCAGGCAGGCGAAGGCCCACGCAGGCGTGAGGGGCTCTTCTTGCCCATTTCCTCCCTGTGCTGCGTTGCACTGGCCACATACGAACAACAGCTCCAGACACCTATGGGGGAGTGGCCATTTGCCACTGGGCCTTGGTCCCACAGGAAGCTGAGAGGGCAAACGAGCTTCCCAGGCAGAAAGGAGCCTGGAAACCAGCATTTCCTTGTAACAAGGTTGCTTCCGGCAGCTCTGGACTCTTCTGGGAAAAGCAGTCTGCATCATGAGGTTAGATTTGAAAAGCAATGGCAGAAACAGAAAAAAAAAATATTTCCTGAATATCTACTTATCAAAAAAAACTGGTAGTTTTTCATTTAAGCCTAACATATTCACCTTACATTTTGTAAAAAAAAAAAAAAAAAAAAAAAAAGAGAGCCTATAATCCCGCCTAGCAGCTTATATTTTTATTTTTGGCAAAGTTCTGTATTTTAGCAAAGTGCTTTATTGAGGGTCCTAAAAAGTCTTGAAACCAGTATACAGCTTTTCCGAGTCCGTGACTTTTACTATGTAAGATATTTACAACATGTTAGCAAGGAACCTTAAGATGTCCAACACACTGAAGAATATTAGTACAACAGGACTTTTAACTAATTCTGATAAAAATAAATTCTCTTGAGTGTAAATGCTAGCGACTTTTAAATTTAAAAAAATACAGGCAAATCTAGAGCTGTCCTCCAAGAAGCACCCAGGGGACACGTGAGAAAGATGCCAACAAGCTTTGTGCAATCGGATCCCGAGTGTTAAAACCCAGTACGGGGAAATTCAGTGGCAGCTCCACCTGTCAAGAACACAGTGACGGAGTAGCCCGGGCCAAGGGCAGCCTGCCCGTGGCGTCAGTAAACACAGATGCATCAAAAAACCCCTGGCTTGGTCACAGAGGCAGCCAGCAGCAGCAGCCACATTGGGCGGGTAGGAGGGCTGGGAGCAGCGGGGCGCTGCGCCCCTCCAGCTGGGTAAGTGGGTGGCATCTGGCTAGCTCATTCCGCCGTGGCCTAGGAGTGGAATGGTGGATTTGGAGTCCACCTCATCGGTGTCCTGTCTGGATGTCTCTAACTTCTCATCACGTGGAACTTGTATATCGTGGCTTGACAGGCTAAAGTGTTCCAAAATTTGAAACTTTTTGCAAGTGCTGAGGGACTTTTCTTTCTTAGTTGTGCTGACGGGTAAGGCCATTCCCATCGCCTGTCCTGGCCATGGTTTAAGAAGGAGAGCCTACCAAACACGACCAGCAGCAGACTTGTGAACAGTCCACTTAGAATTGCACAACTTTCTGAGACAAAATAAATCAAAACCTAACTGTCACTGACAGACAACAGCTTTGCTTTGCTTTTCATGCCCCTTCTTGGCTTGAAACAGAGGCCGAGCCAGGTCCCCTGACGCTTAGAGCCCTGATGCAGTCCAGGTCTCAAACCTGTCGAGACTCAAGCTCAGTCCTGGAGAGCTTGCGCTCCAGCACAGACGAGCTGAGGATCCCAGGGAACTGAAGTGTTAGCTGTGAGGAGGACTGACAACGTGGGTGAGAGGATGAGTGGTGGGAACCCGATGAACACTCCAGAGGAAGGGACTTCCCAAGAGAAAGCCGAGAAGGGCCTCGCCCCAGGGACAGCTCACAGATGGGGCCTCACGATGTGTGGGGGCCAACAGGAAGATTTCTAGGCAATGAAATTGCAAAAAAGGATGTACAGACCTGCATTTCTCCATTCAAGTGAAAATAAAACTGAGTTTTCTTTCTCTTTCCTTCCTTCCTTCCTCTTTCTCTCTCTCTCTCTTTCTTTCTCTTTCTTTTGCACAGAGGACAAAACTCAGGACCTCGCACTTGCCAGGCCTGCTGAGCTGAGTTTTAAACCTTTATTTTCAGTAGTAGATTTTCTGACATCAGGGCAAAGAGGATGTCGCAGGCCCACTCTGTGATCAACAGGAGCTATTCACATTTCAGGCTATGTGCTTTTCATTGTGTCTCTTCCTTTCCTGCTAAAATACTTATTCTGGCTCTTACATTATTTTTTCTTTTGTCCCCATGTGGCATCTCCTTTTAAATATTTTAGCTTTTTAAGCTTAAGTCTCATATTTCTTATTCCGGTAGCCCAGCAAGAGGGCTTCTCGTTTCCTAGACTGTCTCTTAAGGAATTTCTCTTATTTTGTCCTATTTTACAATATAGTGACTAGAAATGAGGTGTAAGGGTGTCAAGGAGCTTTTGGGTATGGAACAGTCTCTTTTGTACCCCATAACCAACTATCTCCAGGTTACCTTCTCTTTATGATTTGTCTGCATCATCTCACTTTAAAGAATTGGACTAACTGATCACCATTCATATTTTACAGCCAGATAGTTGCAGCACCTAGCAGAGATCTAAATTCTGCACAAACACTTGGGGTCATCTTAAGCTGCCGAGATGTATCCAAGCATGTGTCTATATACTGCGAATGAGATTACTTGATTTAAAATCTGTCCAAGGTGTTCACTACATCAACAGGGGTTCCCAACGAGTAGCTGCCAACGGTCCTGAACCCGACTCCTCCTCTAGGGGTCTGAGAGGCGACCCACCCATCCAGAAATCAGATGGGTCAGGAGGATGTCACACCGAGCCCCTGGGTGGGGGCATCCAACTGAGATTCTCGTCTCAATTTTCTGTTTGGTTTCAAGCCATAGCTCAGAGACATGGTAGGAAGCAAAGGCTGGGTGATCTTGCTCCAGGAGGAAATACTCGCCAATCTCATCTTTAGGTTCAGAGAGAGGAACGGAGGAAGAGTAAGGAGTTACAGGTGGCCACTGCCCCCACGGGGCATCCTTGCTGCTTACGCCCTGGCGCTGGCATCAGCGAGGAGGCGCGTGATGAACAGCAGCTTTAGAAACTTCCTCGCCACTCAGGTGTCCATGCCGCATGTGAGGGGCCCTCACCCAGTGTAAGAAAACAACCAGCCATCGCGTGGAGTGGTAGTGACGTGGCCCTGGGGACATGCTTGCGATTGGGCAAGCTAGACATTTTTCATGGCTAATACATGTAGACTTTCACTACCAGTAATGGGAATTAATTTTAAGAGATAGGATAGTGTTTTTTGGCCAAAACCATTGGAAACAGTTATCTACAGGGCATCAACTTAATAATGCTGAAAACACTTGTCTCTGCTGCCTTTGTAAAATGAGCTCTTTTCCTGATAGCTTATAATTCTTTAAAAATTTCTCAAACTAAAATAATAAAAAGTGAAGAAAATCAAAGAAGACAAGAGCATTTTAAGTAACCCATTCCAGGGGCTGGCCTGATAGCTCAGCAGGCTAAAGTGCCTGCTGAGGCAGAGCCCAGCGGCCCGGGTTTGATCCCCAGCCTGCGGTGCTGGCCCTGCCCACAGGCTGCACTGAGACAGCGATTGAGACTGGGCGTGGTGGCGCGCACCTAGAATCCCAGCACTTTGGGAGGCTGGAAACAGCAGAGTCACTAGGAGTCCAATCTATGTAGTGAGACCCTGTAGGCCCTGTCCTAACTACAGACAGTAAGAATGTAACCCATGTCCTAAAGTATCTGTTCTCTGTACTTCAATGATTAAGACGTGGGTAGCTCTGACTGAAGAAAGGCGAATGGAGACTAAGGACTCGGATGATGGACGCCGCGCCTTTCCTAGACACAGCCACCCTTTGCTGAAGGTGGAATTCCAGCTGGACCCGGATCTCAGAGCCGCAGTCCCACGCATTAGCCTGCTGCCGGGGAGTCACACCGTGGCGCAGCCGCTTCTCAGTGAGCTGCTGCTGCGCATTTCACAAAGGTCTTTGGAGCGCATGAGATGCTTCATCCCCACTTTTTATTAATGAGAATAGCCACACCTCCGCTTTCTTATCCATAACATGATTTCCAGTGATTCATACCTAAGGTTCCCTCAGAGTTCAGCAGCTAGGCAACTACATACAGCCTTTAGCTAGAAAAATTACTCATTTTTTGTTTGGTCTACCAAAGTTCACCATCCTCAGTGACCAAAGCTATCAACCATTGCCAAGCGAACACCTCACGTTGTCTTGTCTGGTGTTTTGCCATAGCTGGTGTGGTTCAATTGGAAATGTATTTTTATTCAGTGACAATTTCTCTCCTCACTTTTATTTCTAAAACAAATACTTAGCATTTATTTTTTTCAGATATCCAAGGGCAATATTTCTTATCCTAAGTGTGCAACTTTTGAGTCAATTTGATCATTTTTACTTCCGGCTATCTGTACTCCAATTAGTTTTATAATTCTTTAAGGCTGAAACATTATTCAGAATATTTTGGGAAAAGCAAGCTGGGGATAGGACCAATGTTTTCACAATCAGTTTAAAACTTGTTTATATTTTGACTATTATTATTTTGAAAGACCAAAGGAATTGGATGATAACACTAATTTATCTTAATAAATTTGGCTACAGTTCAATCTCTGGGTGCTTCTGGTTGCAGATGCGGTCCGTCTTAAGACCACAGGGGATGGGGGAAGGGAGACTTCTGCGCGGGTGAGCAGAGTGACATGGTTTATAGGTTTAAAGTGACTCTATGAAGAGGAAAAAATTACCGGGCACTCCCCAAAAGGGAAACAAAAGAAGCAGGAGGTTTACTATCTTCTTCATTTCAAAATAACTCAACAGTCCTTTCTTCGTGGAAGCACTTGGTCACTTTAAAGTAAATCAAACAGAGGAAGCGACAATAAAATGCCCAAGAGATGAGGCAGATTGGCACCAGTCGAGGGAAACATCACGTACAAGGAGGCGAGTGGTGGGGGCCGGCGTGGCCTGGAGGGCTCTGGAAGGGTGTACAGGGGCCCCCGCAGTGGCGGGGGCACCGCCTAGGACAGCGACGGCTCTCCGCTGTGTCACGGGCTGGCCGGGGATCACCTCGTGGTGCACCCAGGCTTCCAGCTGAGCCTGCCTAGAAGCGAAGTTCTTCAGAAGAAGGATGCGAGCCCCTTGGCTTTGCTTTTGAAGGCGACAATGATGCACAGACCTTGGCGGGCTTTTAGATCGTGATAGATTGTAGAAACTGCCCCTGACCTCCCAAAAAAAGAAAAGAAAGAAGTGAAAACAAAATGGAAACCAATGTTTGTTCCATTGGTGCGTAGTCATTCTATCTTTCGAGGCCTGTGTTTCAGACTTTTATTGGACAATCTAAGCATAATAAGTGATTGTTTTTTCCCATGTGGAGAGGGAGACACCCCTTAAAATGACTTTTTATGAGATTTTGGGAACATAACGTTCCCTTATCATCGCATCGGGGTACCGCCTTCGCCTGACCCGGCTCTGCCTTCCAGAGGTGAGTCCACTCGCGGAGTTTTGAGTGAATTACCAGGGAGGTTGGGCTAAGCCGTCAGAATTCAGTGAAGGATACTGTTCCATATTCCAGTGTGGAACGAAATAGATGGGAAATTAAACTTCTTTCAAAGCACAACATAACTTCCAACCTCTCTAATTTGCTAAATCGTGGCAAGGCTGGAAGTCGGAATGCTGAGATGCAATCAGTAATCAACTCTGTTTTGTCATAAAAAGAGTAATTAAGATAACGACAGAGAAAGAATAAACAACTTAATCTCTTTCGTCCTACAAGTCAATGAGCAAAGAAAACAAGTTATTTCAAGAAAGTGTCCCTAAATATTATCACCACAGAAGCCCAAGTTTTCATTTTAGGGCCAAAGCACATGCACTGAGGAGACTGCCCAGGCCTACGGAATGATTACAATTTTCTTTTCCTTTCTTTTTTTTTCTTTTGTTTTTAAATAAGAAAGCTCTCTCTCTTTTTCTATTACTTTTGAGGGAAGAAAAAAGGAAATTTGAGAGTAGGCTAAGATTTTTTTCATAGTAGAGTTTTATTTAGAAAAAAATATCTTAGGATTTTAGGAAACAAGAAGATCTTGAATTCAGTTTCCCGATCCACAAGAAGTAAACGTTTTTAATATGATTATTTACATCTCTATGAGGGCCTCACCGTAAAGCCCTGGGCTAGGGGCACTCCTCCTTCTTATCAACCTTAACAGGTTGTGACGCCCAGCAAAGGCTCGCCAGCCCTCAGGCCAGAAACATGGTGGCTGCAGGTTAGAACTTTGAACCAGACTGAAGCAGTGGGGGCCAGAAGGGGAAGAATCCACTCTGCCATCAACCACTGCTACACTCTCTTGGAAGAATTATTAGTTGCATCTAATGCTTTTCTGTTTTGTTGAGATCATTGATGGTCAGTCACACGACTTCAGGTATGAACGCTGACTCGGTCTCTGTCTCTGTCCCTCTGTCTGTGTCTCTTCCAGTCTCTCTCTCTCTCTCTCTCTCTCTCTCTCTCTCTCTCTCTCTCTACCTCATGCATATTGGACTACGTTACCAGGCACGGTTCTCTCGCACCTTTACCCTGGGTAAGTTATTTCTATTTTCTTAGCCTCTCTTTATCTGTCTGCCAAACTGGGAGACACAGCAGCTATTTTAGCAGGCTGTTGGGAATCTAGGTGAAGAGCTTAGCTCCAGGCCTGCACAGGGCCCACACCCGTCCTGGCAGTCTGGTTGTTCGCCATTATTATTTGATCAACAAATGTGAGGCCTGAAGGAGGCCACAGAGATAATCCTCTCCAGCTATCTTGATAAGAAAATATAAACAGTCAAATGATTTTAATTACCCTTACCAACACCTGCAAGTAAAGGCATGGCTCAGACTCTAGCTCCCGGCTCCTGCCCACAGGCATCTTTCAGTTCACTTTGTCACCCCCACACTTATGGTATCGACATCTGAGCAGTAAAGAGGGAGGAGTTGGACCCCAAAGTGCATGAATGCCCACTTGGCCATCAGAACTGCTTCTCAGTCTCCTCTGCCCTCGCATTCAGGGTCACCCATCTGAAGGCCGTACGAAGGCCTAAGTGCGCAAAGACACGAAAGACCATCTCCGAAACTCCTTTCTGGAACCCCAGTCTGGAAGGGCAGACTAAGGTCAGGCTGCTGAGCACTTTGGACACGGCGGCACAGCAGGGCCTGGCTCCTGCACCAGCCCCTCTCCTCCAGCCCCACCGGCAGGCACCCGAGGTGGAAGCCTGCGGGGTCTCTCTACCAGCCCCTGCCCGAGTGCCACCTCCTGCCCACGCCCTGGCCTACGGCTGGGCCTTCCCATAGCGCATTCAAGGGGCGAGGTCTACACCGGCCCTGCAAGCAGGTTTAAAGCCCTCTGGGCCAAGAATGTTGGGGTCCGGCATTTGCAGAGTGGGCCTAGAAGAGTGTCTATGAAGGCCCCTTTGGCCGGCCTGTTCACCTCCTGAGCTAGCGGGCAGGTGGAGGAGAAAAAAACCAAGACTCTGAAGCACGGAGTCTGGGAACAGGACCCTTCTTGTGTGAAGGATGCTGAGGAGAGCATGGCTCTGATCATGACCACTGACATTTTGGCCAGTGTGGCACTAATCCCTTCCGCCTGTTGGCCACCTGCCTCCCCTCAGCTGATGGCGGAGTGCCCAGATAAGATCTGTTTCCTTTAGGATCTGCTGGACCCAACAGATCCCCAAGAGTCAGATTGTTCCGTTACATAGAAAGCTGCTCTCTCCGTCCTAGGGCAATCCACCCACCACCGCTGCTGTCCTATGTCCTACAGCCTGGTTTCCAGGTGGCTCTAGGCTGGTCTGGTGGGACTGTGGCCTTTCTTCCGTCCCATCTGAGTGCCCGAGTGAGGAGCTGCCTCTGTTCTGCATGTACGGCCCTCCTGAGAACTGGAAAACAAAACCTGCGCTGACAGAACGGACTTCCTCAGCGAAGGTGTCCGGGCTGCCGCAGCCGGCCTCAGGAAAGGCTGGCCTCCTGTCCCTGGCTTGCAGGGTTCCTCAGCAAATGTTGACAGCAGGCCTAAGTGCCGCCGGCGCTACACCCGAAAGAAAATGGTAACAGCAGCACCTTCACTGTCACCGAGGGGGTGGCTCAGGTCCTCACCCTGGCCATAAAATCATCCCAGGGCACAGCTAGGAGGGAAAGAGAAGCTCAGAGGTGGGCGTCTGCGGGGAGCTGGGACAGCACAGATGCCTAAGACCACTTCTCATGGACTGTCGCAGCACATTCTCTGGACAAACCTCTGGCGGAAGGGTACGCATGACATATTTGACCTTTTTTTAACCTCCAAGTCCCAGGGGGAACTATGCTGCTGGAGGAGGCTGAAGCACTGGCTGTCCCTGGCAGGCCCACCTGCTTCTCCCTGGAGCTATCCCAGGCCACCTCCCTTGGCCACCTGTGCGGCAGCCACGGACTTGCCCACTGCCTCAGTCAGGCAGGGGCCAGGAAATTCTGGTGACCCTCACAGCAGCTGCACGGTTCCTCCTCTCCTGCTCCGTGACGTTGGTTGGCTTTGGTGACTCGAGGTCAGGAACTGAGCCACAGTGAAGGTCAGAGGGAGAGGTCGCTGCTGTGGCCGTGGCTGTGGCCGGGCCCTGCCGAGCTGCTGCACTCTGCCTTTCTGTGCCTCTTCTCTTTCCCTTCCTCTTTTTATTCTGCAGAGCCAGAGCATCCTGTTTTCAAAACACCAGGCCATTTTGCCATGGAGCAATGCATGCTCTGCTGCCTTTTGCTAAGTTAAGACAGTTCGTCCACTTCAGGAGTGGACGAGAGCTGAAACAGAAGGCAACACACAAGTCTTAGGCAGGATTTGAGGAGAAGCAAAGCCCGATAGCGCGCCTAGCAGGCAGCTGGCAGGTGCTCACAGGATCCCTCTCGTCCTGCAAAGCTTTTTAAAGATCCACCCATGTCTCTAATCCCAGCACTTGGGAGGCTGATGCAGGATGGCTGCCATGAGTTCAAGGCCAGCCTGGGCTACATAGCCAGACGCTGTCTCAAAAAAATTACAATCTTTGAGCTACTTTATTTCTTTCAGACTATAAAAGAGTGAAGAGAAATGGTCCAATTAACAAAAAGTAAAGACAAAACAGCCCCACGAAGACAAAGAGAACAGCAAAGACCCATTGGTCTTTCTTCCACCAGACTCGGAAACAGTGTCCCACTGCTCAAAGGTATAGAACATGGGTCACCTGTGCCTCACGAACAAAACCCAGCAGTTAGGAATAGGGACACAGGTTTGGTTTTGCAAAACTTGCAGGCGCTGTCTCTAAGCGGCCACCTACTGAGCTCGTGCTGCTCACAGGCACCTCGCTGAGGGCGGTAGGGTCACTGTTTGCATCACTCAGCACCCCGATGGGGCAGGCGCAGCTCCTAAGTACGTTGGCTCCAGTCAAGGGCCCAGATCCCCTTGGGAGCCATGATTCTCTAAGCCCAGGCTCAAGCCCGTCCTTTTTCTCCCTCTGCAGAAGCTCTTCACACTCAGTCTAGCTCCATAACTCCTGTTTGCTAAGGGGATGGCTTTTCAAATGGCGACTTATACGGACGCCTCAAATCATTTAGACACCATTTAAAATGGCATGTGGGTTACTCTTCCCGCAGGTCAGGCAGTCCCCTCCCCAGAAGATTAAATTTCTTTTTGGTAACAACAAAAACATTCTCTATTGCACTGTATCATACATACCGTGATTTACATTATGCCTGAACTTCACAAAGCAGTTGTCTGGAAAGTTAAGATGAAAAGCAGATAGGGAAGTGAAGAGAGCTGCTTTTATGAACTGAAATCGCCCTCAGCTGCCAGGTGGGTGCCCTTCCACTCCAGGTAACTGCCCTGGTCTACAATCTTCCAGCTGCTGCTCTTGGGAGTAGGTGAGGCCACAGCCTTCCGCTGAAGCTGTTGGCGCCTGGGGCCACCCTTTCTGGACGGGGAGCTCTGGGCAACTTTCCTTGCTTCCTGCCCATGGCTCCATCAAGGTGGGGCTGGCTGCGGCCCACCCAGCACCACTGTCACAGCACTCTCAGCTATGATGCTGATGTGGATCGATTTCAGGTAAGACCACGTCTCATGCCAGCACCCCAGACGCATGTGTGGCCAGAGTGCCAGGGCACCCCAGTAGTCTAAGTGAAAAAGGAAGTGCCACTCGTATTTCCTCTGGGAATATCTTTACCTCCTGCTGCGGGCGGGTCCCCAAGTTTGCTTGGCGACTCCATCAGCTCACCACGTCCACGGTGGTGAAACCTACTGAAAAACTGAGCTCCGAATTTTGGTTCTAGGTATCAGTGTGGGATCCCAGAGCCCAGAGTGCCTGGTAATGCTCCCCAGGAGGCTGGGCGAGTGCGAAAGTCCTCCTTTGTGGAGCCCCAGGGCGATTTGGAGAAGTTACACAGTTCAGGCCCCTGCACGGGGAAGCAGTTAGTTGAGTTTTACACCAGCCTGGAAAGTCCCTCAAGCTGGCCCTCAGCTGAGAGTTTCAGCGAAATCAGTAAGTGACGCTTACACTTCTGTGTATTCTCTTGATATTTCCACCCACTACCTTGAACTCTGAACCCAAATTTCACTAAGGGTCTTATTTTTCTTATTTTTGCCCTTTTATTGATCAATAAACAAAGAGCTCCAGAGTGGGAAGACGCCCCCTACCCATACCACCTCCTCCAGAATCTCCTAAGGGTGTTGGGCTCCCTCTGTCCAGACCCTTCAAACAGGCACCAGGGAAGGGGGAGGCTCCCGGGCCCTCAGGCTGGTCAGGGTTTACAGCCAGGTGTCCTGCAAATCTGTCCCCAGCCTCAGAGATCCAAGACAATGTCACAGGGCCCTGGCTAGAATGACTGGAGTCTGGAAATGCGCTCTTGGAAGGGTCTGGAGCAGCCTCAGCAAGGGCCAAACTGCAACCCCAAACCCACTTATTTACTGCGAAGGGCCAACGCTGCTGTTGAACCTGAATCATGAGGTTTTAGTTTAGAAAAAACAACTCATGCCATAGGTTCACCACTGCTGAGAGAAGCCCTTTCTCAAAATGTTTGCCTATCTTGAAACTCTGTAACTATTTCCTCCAAAGAAAAAGTGCAAACCAAAACAACAGGCAGCAGCTCTCGCTGTATAACTTGTATAAATTAGAACTCCAAGCCAAGGTGTTAATTAAACAAATGATATGATAGAAACTTAAAGCTCTGCAAAACCAAGTTTTGTCTAGATATTACAAATTAGACTTTTTTTTTTGCAGTGTAGGTGGAACTTGATTTCAATTTGAAAATCAGCAAGCTTCAGGAAAAAAAAAAACGTTGTCTCTGGAAAGTATACTATTTCTTTTTTATCATGGGCCGTGCCAACATCACAAAAGAAATGTAGAAAATCCCCCAATACCCTTCTTCTCAGAAGGAGTTTGTCAAATTTAAAAAGCAGATCATTTTCTCCTCATTGATATAAGCAGTTCAAATTATTTCCCTGTTTAAAATATATATTAATGCAACGCATGTCATTCCAATGTGACATGTTACACACTTTTGCCCATCCAGATCTTAAGCTTTCAGACAACTGGAAAAAGAAAAAGTTAAAAACAACCCGGTATTTCGTTATTAAAGGGAGCTGGAAGCTTCAGTTTCAATGTATCCGAAGGACATAGGCTCAGACATTAAAGCTTACGGAGGGTTTTAAAGGGCAGCGGCTGCAGCCCCAGGGCTAGCCGTGGCCGGGGCAGTCGTGCAGCGGGGCACAGCCGCGCCGGCGGCACGACCTCGCCCAGGCGCCCGCGGCTCGCTTACCTTGTTGGAAGCCATCTCGCTGACGGAGCGGTAGGTCTGGATGGTCTCCAGCTGGTCCAAGCACCAGTCCAGCTCCTCCAGCGTCTCCATTGCTAACTTCTGGTAAGGCTCTTCTGCAAACAAACACACAGGCACGTAGTCAGGCTGCAGCGGCTGCAGGCTGTCCATGGCCGGGTCCACGCCGCCGCTGCTGCTGAAGCTGCCCCCTTGCCCCTTCATGCTCGACTGGCTCCTGCCTCCCCGCTCGCTCCCCGGGGAGGACAAATCACCGCGCGCTGGCGCAGCGAGGAGGCCGGCCGCGATCGGCCCTCCCCGCCCGCGTGAGGTGTCAGTAAACTCCCGAGAAACTTCCTCCGAGGAAGAGGGCGGGCCCTGCAGCCCCGGGCTCATCTGCATACGGGCGGGCGCCCCGAAAGGGGAGGCTGGGGCCGCGCGATCGCGCCCTGCCTTAGTCATCCCGGGCCCTGCAAGGTGCGTGATGTCATTTCTGAGTGTTTGCGCGGGGCCAGCGGGAGCGTGGCTGCCCCTTCCCGTGCTTTTCTCCTAGCTGGAGCGGGCGGTGGGGAGCTGGGGCGAAGCGGCGATCGAGCTGTTAAACGCCGGGCGCCCATTCATTCCGGGGCGCGACCGTTGCTGTTGGAATAACTTCGGATTCCCCAAAGCCTGAGCCGCAGGAGCCCGACTGCGGGCTGCTCTCTGCGCGCCTCGACCAACGAACCTCTCTTTAATTAGAGGCAAATGAGGTCTCCCTGATAAGACTTCCGTCTAAGAGAAACCGTCTGGCGCTGTAGGTGAACTCATTTCTTGGCCGGGGAGTTTCACAGCTCTTGTTAAACAAAGGAAAAACCTCGCTCGTCGAGGGCCAGGGTCACAGGGAAATTCTGAACTAGACTTTTAGGTGGAGCCCGCGCGAAGGCCGAAGACTCGGGTGTGGGCAAAGAGGGGGGCCCTGAAGGGGCCTCGACACCCTGTCTCCCTGGAAACATTCTAAGGACACCCTACGAAAATACTGTGTCCACCGAACAATTCAGACTTTTTCACTTTTCCACCACACGCCACTGCATATTCAACAGTCTGTGAGGCTACACAAATACTTCAGGTTATTGACTTACGAAACCTATGTTAATAAACACTGAATTAATTTAATAATGCTAGATGAATTAATGAAGCGACAGACAGTTATAAAAAGCGGCCAGACTCTCACACATAGTTGGCTCCTTGTCAAGGGGAGCAACACCCATTAATTCCACCAAGCTTTCTGGAATGTAAGCATACAATAGACACTAATGAAAAAATTTTTAAAAAGTCTTCCGCAGAGGTCTAATATAACACTCCTCCAGATTTACAGCACATTTTCAGACAGTTATGCCAAAATCCTCATAGGATCATATAACTTTTTATTGTTATATGAATATTTCTGTGTGCATGTGGTATTCGGATAGACGCAATGCTTCCCAGTGAGTGGAGCCCCGTTACAAAGAATTGCTGCTCTGCTTGAACCCCAACATGTGAGGCACTTCCTGATAAACAGGCACTAACGCTCCGTATCCTGTATGTCATACTTGAAACCCACAAAGCCACTAGAGGTAACTTCCTCTATTTTTTTTTTTTCATGCTTCTCAAAAATACACAGATAAGAATTGGGGTATTTTTGATAAAACTCTTCCAACCGGACTTGCCTACGTTCTTCTGTTCTTCACTCTTGCAGTTCCACCTGAAGACAGAGATTCCTGTCTCTCCCTAGGGTGTCTGAAATCCGTCCTGCCTCCTGGGTTTCCTTCCAGAAGAGCCCTTCTTCCAAGGAAGCTTTTCCAGAAGGGACAGAACCCTTCCATCCTTATTCCCTGTCCTCTTAGAAGAAAAAGTCTCACCACTCCCCCTGGAACCTGTACTTTACGACCAGTTGTTCCTTTGGGCCAGGGTCAGGCATTCACCTTGGCCCTGTGAATGGTTTCTGCAGAGTCCCTGGGAATCAGCTGGTAGACTAAAGGGTGATAAGGCAGGTTTCTTCTTAAGAGGAGGAAGAAAGAGATCTTACTCGCACTCCAGCTGCACATAGGAAATACAGTAATTGTACAAGCAGAAAACAAAGACAGTGAGCCTTGGAAGCATTCACGGTTAGGCACCACCGCCAGAGCCTGCTCCTAGTCCTCTCAGGACAAGCAGGCAGCCGCCTTCCTCCTGCTGGTCCGAACCAGATGTGGACGCCTGGCTGACCGACATGATCCTGATCCAGCCCCTGCTTGCTGTCAGGCCGGCCACAATAGTTTTTAAGTGAAAGTCATTCCACTTTAAAGTTTTGTTCAGCTGCCTCACATTCTCAATGCACAGGCAGGGTTTCCTCTGAGTGGCACTCGGTGTGGCCACTGAAGCAGGGGGCACAGCGGGCACAGATATGAATCTTCCTGCCCTCCCAGGAAAGCACCAGCCTGGCTCAGGAGAGGCCTGCGTGCTGTGGCTTCCCTCCTGGACTTGGTCACCCGGGGACACCCAGGCAACCCCTGGGCAATGCATCCGATGCCCCTACTGGAGCGTCTCTGGAAGAATGGCTGGCACACACTGCTCTGGAGTGAGTCAGGACGTCTGACTTTCTTCTCTTACACTGACCACGTGATGCCAGAGCTCAGACTCCTCCATCTGTAAATTAAAAATAAGAGCATGGGCCTCATGAAGTTGTGGAAAGGGTAAAGGACATCGAGTCCTTGGATGGTCCGCGTGCAAGACTGGCCGGCAAGGGCGCTCAGAGAGGTTCCCCGGCCTGGCACGGGACAGAGCCGAGTGGGAGCTCAGGCTGGCAGGGAAGCTGCAGAGCCGCCCCTTCCAGGGCACTTCAGTCAGAACACGCAGCGTTGTCTGCAGGGCAAGTGCAAGAGGAACATCGCGGGTTCCTTACTCAGACAGCAAGAAAACCTGCGGGGCTCTCAGATGTGTCCAGTGTTTGAAGACCTTTTTCTCCTCTCTCCTACATTTTCTCTCTCTCCCATGATGTTTTCCTAAACTTATTTTAAAATATTTTTTAATTTTATTAATTTTAACAAGAAAGATGAAAATATGTTTAAGCAGCAGAAAAGTTGCAAGCTTATCAGCAGCCCGCCAGCCCCACATCCTGGCTTTGCCAAGTGGCACACCTGATGCTGTTCTGGTACATGTGTCACAGAGAGCAAGAGGCTGGCGAGCTTCAGCTCATTTCCTGCCCCTCTGGCCTGGGAATCCCACAGGGTAGGTGCAGCCGTGGTAAGTGCAGCTCACAGCTGGCCAGGAGACCCCCAGCTTACGGCCTGGGGTGCCCACACAGCTCACCAACTGCTGGGTGCCTCTTCCTGGGTGTGCTCTGCCCTGGGCAGGGAAGGCTTCTGGGGAAGCAGAGTGGGGGCTCTTCTTTGCACAGCCCAGCAGGCAGCCAACCAGTTAGGGGTGCTGCAAGAGTCTTCCCGTCTCTTCCCTGGGTCATGCTAGGGTCAGAGGTGATTCTAGGGTCATGGTCTACCACATCGCAGCAGGCCAGCCAAGGACAGGGACAGCTGCTATCACGCCGCACGGAGATCTGTCAGTCAGCCATGCTGAAGGCAGACCCTTCCTGCACCTGCACGCAGGCCCCTGCTGGGATGCAGGAAGTGCAGTGGATCGCAGGTGGGGTAGAGAGAAGAA
>PVKN010006608.1:0-28162 GCA_004027915.1 Capromys pilorides
GGCAGGCATTTGTGCCCCTGAGCTATCTCCCTGGCCCCAAAATCATTTTGTATTTAAAAACTGAATATAAATTTAAAACAAGTTGAAGAGAGGGGAGGGGTTTGGGGAGAAAAGATAGACCCGAGGTAGATCATGTACAGGAACAAATTTCCTGTGATGAATGTGATCAGTATGAATATCTAAAATGTACCAATACAATTAATTTTTTAAAAAATAACAAATGAAGGAATGCACATGATAAGCCACCTAAGCAAAGCACTGACATGAAGCTGATGGATTTTTCCAGTAGTCCTTTATAAATCAGCAGGCATGGGCTAGGCATGCTGACACACACCTGTAATCCTAGCATTCTAGGATTGAAAGCAAAATTTAATAAAGGGTTTGGGATATCATTCAGTGCAAAGGCCCTAGGTTCAATCTCCGATATTGTGAAAACAAATAAGCAAACAACAGGAAGGGCCACCAGCAATTCCAGGGCAGAAGCTGGCCACCAGTAAGCTCCTGCACTGAGAGCCAGGTGTGAAAAGAGGAACCGCATGTGCGTCAGGGTCTGCACCGCTCATCCTGAAAGCTCCCCGGCTTGGTGGGGGGAACCCTGGGGTGTCACAGCTGCCTTAGGGACCAGCACAAAATACATCAGCCTATGATCAAAGGCAGCAGTGTTCCTGGGACACCAGCAAAGAGCTGCATGAGCTCCTTAAGATGTCACCTCCAGCCGGGGAGACCAAACCGCCAGGGCTTCATCTTGTCTCAGGGCCCGTGGTGCTTGGCTTGTGGGGAATGAGCCAGCTTCTCCTTCCTGGCCACTCCAGCCTCCTCCTGCTCCCCAGTTCCATGGTTAAATCCATGCCAGTTCTCTCGGCCAGGTGGGCCAGAGTTGGCACTTGGTTTCTAACCAGGTTGGTGCCTGATGACAGCCTGGGTCCCTCCCTCTGGCCCCACCCCACTCTGAGCCTCAGTGCCCCTGGGGCAGGGCTGCTAGTGTCCTGTGTGAGCTCATGAAGCATCCCAGAGCCAACCCTTAGTGGGCAGTGAGTCCCAGGGAGGTCAGGGGAGCAGAATGCAGGTGGGTCTCAAAGCCCAGGTGTCCTACATCCTTTCTCTCCACCTGGGCCCACCTGGCATACTCTGGGGGAGGTCTGGGTGGCCAGAGATGGCAATGAGGCTTCTGTGTTTCTCCACGTAACAAACAGTGTTTGTGCAGCATGCAGACCCTCTGGAGGGCCACCACCTAAGCTGGGCGGTCCTGATATCTTCAGGCCCCCAAATGCACCCACCCATCACTGCCAAGAGCCTTGATAAGAAAGCACAGGTGGCCTGGGCCCCACCGGCCCTCCCCCGCCTGCCTGTTTGCAGCCTGGACCTGGCACAGTTATACCACGTCGACTCTGGGTACCACAGCTCAGCTTCTTGCCACCAGGTGGTCACGGGCTGTGAGAGGCCCAACAGCCACCACAGCCACTGGACTCTTGATAAAAATATGGCAGATAAAGGAGAACATATGGGGGAGGGCTGCTGGGAGTCCTTCTGATCCCACTGCATGGGCATCCTAGAGAGATGGCAGGAGGAGTGAGGAGCATCCAGTGAGATGACGGACCCAAGCTCACACCGTGTCACCGCACCTAGCTGGATTGTGAGAGCATTATATTTCCTTATAGAAAAGCTGGAATTCCCAAAACACTGGGGAATGAAAAACAGAAAATAGGGCAATGAGGAAAAGAAATACTGGGGTTACTAATATCCAGAGATGGCACCACTCTCACCAGGTTGTGTTTAACCTCTAGGAGCTCCTTTATGCATATGTATGGATTAGTTCCATATGCATTTTTATATCCGTGTCTTATCATTTAACATTTGATTGATATCATTCTCCCTCAAGACCTCGTGTTGTAGGAAAAGCTGATGTAAGTGGCTACATCGTCCATTTGTTTCTAAGTATCCCTAGGCAACCACTGCAGGGCCCCCGGTGGGTACCACAATCTCTTGTACGAAAGGGCATAATATTTATACATGACCTGTGCATGTACTCCTGTATGTGTTACATCATCTCTAGATTACTTATGAAAGTTAATACAATGTGGACATCATGTAAAGAGTTGTCATACAGTATCATTTAGGGATGAATGGCTAGAAAAGTCTATGCAGATGCAGTTCCACCCAATATTTTTGTTCTGCAGTTGGCTGGATGTGTGGAAGCTGAGCCTATGGATGTGCAGATAGATGACATTGTACTATGCAGGGGAAGGAGAATTCCATTCTATTTGGATGTTCATCAAGTTGTGCATCTTCACAAGCCCACCAGACTGTTTTTCACAGCTGTAGAAGTATGGCAGGATTGTCATGCATGGCAACCACAGAAAAAACAGCAAAGTAAAAGTAGAAAATAGAAATCACTCCTGAGCTTTGTGCTCAGAAAAATCCCCTGAATGAGAAACGCCCTTCACTGTGTTCAGTACTTGACACTCACCACTTAAAGGAGAGAGTTTTCACCTGGCTCACAGCTTACAGAGCTCAGTCCACAGTCTGGGGCTCCACTGCGGAAACATCACGGCGGGAGGGTGCACCGGAGCAAAGCTGCCCAGGCCAGGGTGGCAGGAAAGTGGCACAGGGGATCAGTGCCCAAGAGGAAGGCATGGACCCAGCTATGGGCCCAAGGCCACACCTCTGTGACCCACAATTCTGTATTCTCCAAAGCCTCGAGAATAAAACGCACCCACAAAAGTCCCCCTAAGGCTATAACAGAAGAAAAGCCAACGTTTATTGTGTCTTCTGCGAATAATCTGATTTTATCATTCCTAAAAGCTGATAAACACAAAGATGGAGGCTGTTGTTGACAGAACATGGATGAAGAAGCTGAGGCACAGAAGCCAGAAAAATCAAAACAGGGCAGACAGGAAAAAACTGACTCATATGCCTTCTACTTCATCCTTACAAGAACACCAAGGTAAGGGTGCTAGCCCCACTCTATGGTGAGGAGACAGAGGATTGCATGGGAATCTTCCTCAGGCCACAGGTGGGAAGTGCTGCGCTAGGCTTGTCGGCCTCCAGCGCCCCAATGCCCTGACTCTTGCACTCTGCTCCCAGGAGTGATTCATCCCAGTGGGAAGCAGGGCGGCTTTGGTGTAGGGAGCGCTGGAGCCAGAGTCAAGCAAGGGTTCAGGGACGGATGCGGGCAGGCAGCAGACCAGGCTACAGGCTGCGGCTACGGGCTGCGGCTACGGGCTGCGGCTGCGGGAGGGAAGCCTCGGGGCTTGAGAACTCAGGGCCTGTCTGTTAAACAGGAAAGACACATTCCTCTAATGACACATTCCTTTCCATAGCACTAGCCAAGCCATGAAATATCAAATCTGACCAATGTGAGATATGAAAATTATTATGAAATAAAACATTGTAAGTTCAAGATACAAGCCTGTATACACTAACACACCATCTCCACCTTAGCAGAGACGTGTGTGTGTGTGTGTGTGTGTGTGTGTGTATTTGTTTGTTAGACTACAGAAAACACACTTTCTCATGAAGTAGACTTTTCCGAACCCAAACCTCAGGAGCGATTTCTATCTTCTTATGTTCACTCTGTTGTCTTTTCTGTGGTGGTCCTGCACGATGACCCTGCCACACTTCCACAGCCTTGAAGAGCAGCCTCGAAGGCTCCCGAGGATGCACAGCATCTGATCCTGAGCCTCTCCCCAGGGGAAGGGTGAGCCTCCCCCTAGCACAGCGTCGCCCTGCTCCCCACTTGTCTTCCTACCCCACAAGTGGATTTTCCACGACTCCCCATCTGGGAGCCCTCGATGCTACAAAGCGGACATGGCTTCTTCTGCTCAGTCTGTATGGAAATCACAAAACTGGACATTACCAAGCAGTGTCTAAAGAAGTCCCCCAAAAAGGAGACAGAGACCCCAACTTGCCCCACACCCTAAAGTCGCTTCATTGACTTTCATCATAGAAAAAGGACTCCAGGACATTGTCAGTAAGATGCAAGACTGATTACTAATACAGAGTTAGAAAGTAAGAAAATAGGGAGGGGGCTTTAGCTTGAGGAGCTAAAAGAGCCACAGCTCTGATAATGATAACAAGACTGGCCTATTGTCAAAGAACAGGGCTTTGCTAGGGTGGACTCAGGGCTGGTAACTTCCCATTGTATCAGTTCCACTCCGTGTAGGCTGTGGATCAGGGGCCATACAGGCCCCTGGACCTTATGATGAGAATAGAGCTAAGCAGAGGTTGCGTTTCATACACTGGTAGCCAAGAAGGATGGAGAAGATCTTAGGTGGTGCTGCTCATAGTTAAGGCCTGAGAATTCACGAGGCTAATGCTCCTGTAACAGCGATGTTCACTTTGTTATTCAAAAACAATTTGGGTATAGGGAGGAGAGAGGGCCAGGAAAATGTGCTTGAAAGACTTCCAAGAAGGCCCTGTTTCCACTATGCCTGGAACAGACAGGCACATGAAAGCCTAGATTTTTGAGAGCTTTTCCCGCCTTACCAGGCTGGCACGTGGTTTCCCCTGAAGTCTTCAACACATTCCTGAGCACACAACTCTAAAAAAGCCAAGCCTTAAATTCATGTTGAAGTTTCTAGAATCCTAGAAGCTTTTAAAAATCAAGTGGACCTGGTTCCTAGTGACAGATAATGACAAAACTGACTGCCTATGCTTTTCTTTCTAGGACTTCCCTCTTACGCGTTTGCATTTGGAAGCGTTCATGCAGACCCTGAGTATTATTTTTAGAAGCTATGAACTCAGTAGAAGAAGTTATAGATGAAAAATGAACAGCAAAGATCGAAGCAGCAATGAATGTGTTGATTTGAAAACTAGCCCTTGGTTGACTTTAAAAACGAGAGTTCAAACATTTTTCAAGTAAAGGTTGTTTTAATTTAAAAATTCTTAGGTTGCCTTTAAAAAGCAATTCAAGGATTCCTCTCACCTCGGTTTGAAAGGATATGTCCTCCTCCCTCTTCTAGAATTTTTTAAAAGGTCTTGGGTTCCATTTTCAAAACAAGGTCTATATTTTTAAGAGTGACACATATCAAGTAACCAGAAACTGGCCTTGGCTTGAAAAACCTCCCGGTTCTCATAAGCATGCGATCACTAGTTCCTTTTAGGATGATGAATACTATTGATTGGCTCTGATCGGCCTGTGACCCAGCAGTGGCATTAGACATTGGCTATAAAGCATCGCCTTATGAATTTTTCATTGGCTCAAGTATCAGCAGAGCGGGGCAGCTGCTCCGTCTGTTCCTCGGCCGGCCGCCGCCCCCTGCTCTCTGTGTCCGGGCTCTGATGACGCCACTGCGTGGGGCTGCGTTATTGGATCAGGGCTATTAGCTTTGCAGCCTGAGCTTCTGAGCACAATCCAATTTCCTCTTCACGTGCAGAGGACTTACGAGTAGTCATGTGCTTTTTGTTTGGGGATAGCATCACAAGATAGCTAGAAGATACAGTAAGCTGAGGTCATTTCCCATTAGGCGTTCTCTTCGCCACAGTAAGACAGTGTGTCACTGTGCACTTGCTGTGTCCCCAGCCTTTTCGGGGCGCTGACAAGAGAAGGCTGGAGGGCGGGGGCGGAGAGCTCTCAGGCTCATAGCTCTCAGGGGAGCCCCCAGCGGGGAGGGGGCCAGTCCGCGTCTACACTGGTGGGAGCTGAGGCTCTCAGTGGGGCTGAAATACCCAACCTTCGGATCCATCCTCAGATCTCAGACCTGGTAGGATGGCATCATCCAGCACACCCAGAAGCAGGGGCGAAGGAAGAAGGGTGCATCCCCACTGCCCTGGGTTGAATCTGGCGACAGAAGCAACCCTAGAGTCACCTTTCAGGAGAATGAGGACAGCTTCCTTCGAAGCAAACTCATCCGCGCTACCTGCGGGGTTTTAGGTCCCAGAGAAACTCAAGTTGCCATGCCTAAAAACAGGGCTTAACTTCCAGTAACATTCATATCTAGGTGAAACTCAGTTAAAATAAACTTCATGCGCCAATTTGGGGGAGAACATAAAACGAGATCAGGAGGACCAGGAGGGCAAGGCTGGTAGGGGCGGATCGGGCTGAAGGACCATGTGTGTCTGAGACCTTCTCTCTCTTGTGCCGTACCCCTTGCTCCCCCTTCTTCTGTCAATACAGTGAGTCCGCAAAAACCCATTAACACCCATTAACAAGATAGCATTTGGAGTCCCTCTAGTATGGTTGGCTATGGCCAAATATTTTGTTGGACTCTCAGAAAAGAAATTTTAAAAGTAATTGGATCAGGAAGGGCCATAAAAACAAGACTTCTTCCTGGTTTCTGGCCATGGGAATCTAGACTGTTCCTGGGCACAGTGATTGGTTCAAGCAAAATGCATCCTTCTCTCCACCTACAGCAACCTGAATCCTGGGCAGACGGTGCCTAGAAGAAACCACTCCTGTGTCATCTCCAGGGGGCTGAGCACCGAGTGCAGCTATGCTGTTTGTCCTTGAGTCTTTGCTGTGAATTGTTTGGAAAGCCTGAAGAATGAAATAGGAGCGCACCTCATTAGCACCCACTAATTAGCGCCACCGCAGCTGACAGGAGTCGTCGAAGTGCCCAAGACCAGGTTCTTTTGCTTCTCCATGCTAGGCCTTTCCTACATCTGCCCTTTGATTTTATGGACTGAAACTTCCAAATTATAGCATAGAACTTCTAAAAGTTAGTCACCAGGCCAGAGGGAACGTCACATGTTTTTTTCTCTAAAATTCATGAGGCTGTCGCTTTTGTTGGCAGTGGTTGCTGCAGGTGGTAGGTGCCATTAGCACATCCCTTTCCTGGGTCCTACGGATGCCTTGGATGCCAGTGTCCTTGCCAGTCTTTGGGTCCCATCAGCCTACGTTCACTGCTTCCAAGTTCTCAGAGCTTTCTTGAAAATTTATATTTATTAATACATTTTTAATCAGTGGCAATGTACAAAATGTTGCATTGAACTCAAGGACAATCACTCTGGAACATCATAGGCAGCAGGCATCTCCTTGGTCCTTTAAATCCCCTTGACCTGTGATCCCCAGATGCCATGGACATCTTCTCTTTGTTTTTTTTTTCTTTTTGTTTGTTTTTTTTGAGCTGGGGATTGAACTCAGGTCCTTCCGTTTGCCAGGCAAGCGCTTATTCTACTGAGCTATCTCCCCAGTCCCTGCTTCTATTGTTTTATCCCAAGGAAATAGCAGCTCTTTGCAGAATATTAGGAAGTCACGTCTTTGTAACCGCACTCTCCCTAAGCCATGGAAGGCCCATTTCTCCTGTGCTTTCTGTAGCTACAGGCTTTTTGTAGTGGAGTTAACAAGCTACCAGTATCCCCCACCATGACAGAGTTCACTAGCCAGGCCCAGAGCCTTGGGAGGCTTTCTAACTTGGAGGGTGTTTTGGAGGTCCCTTAATCTAAGTCCAATATTAAAATAAAAGTGACTCATTAAACAAGGGTCATTAAAAAAGGGGGGGTATTAAGGAAGATGAGGTTCAACCAGATTCTTTGGAACTGCCATCGGAACAGATCTAGAGTCACATGTGTCTTTAAGAGACACCCTCCCTGGTCTCATGACAAAGATGACACAAGATGACACAGCATCTGGGAGAGCTTTTTGTCTGTGCCTTGTGTCTGATGATCCTGGGGTGCTCTTCCTTTCCCCTAGTTGAAAAGGTGAGTGGCCAGCCATTGCCTGGCTTTGAGAAGGCCCCTCCCATGAGAATCACAGATGGCGAGGGCTTCTTTCTCTATTTCCTATTTTGGTCACAATTTTTTTCTTCCTCACCGTGGTGTGATCATGACACAGAAATGTATTTCTACTTCGAGAGCAGAAAAATAGAGTGGAAAAAACAAAATCCTCCAACCCTCTAAGGAGTGAGGCCCACGATGGCCTTGGAGATCACTTCTGTAACCTCCTCGGTCCTTAGGCCTCAGATGGTCCCTGATGTTGGGAAGATTTGGCTGGGCAACTGGAAGATGGCGCTTACATTTGTACTGGCTTTAGTGCTCCCGCTTTGACTCATTCAAGCCAACTTTCAAACTCAGCCCAGGGCTCTCCCAGCTCTGCACTATCCCAGATATAGACTGATCCCACTATTAGGAAGAGACCTCTTCCTCCTATCCTTTTCTCCCCTTTTCCAGACCCCAGTGCCCGGCACAGAACAATGGGCTGTCAGGCCCCCGCACCCAGCTGGTTACTTCCAGCTCTGCTCTTTCTGTGGTTCTTCACTGTTTCATACATAGTTTCTGCCAAACTACTATTGCTTGCCCTTCCTTACAATGACATTTCTTCTACAGTACCCAGTCTGTGCTGCCGCTCCAGGGGTCATCAGAAACTGCCCATTGAAAAGTCCATGGGACAGATGTGTCAGGGAAGTTCTGTGACACTTGACCCTAAGAGGACTGGTGAGCAGCACACGTTATTTCCCTTAATAAAGTCAAACCTCTCTACTGTCCCCTCTCACTGCCAGAAGTCACAGCTTGTCTTGGGTTTTATTCTTACTGATCTTCCTGACGAGACATGTGCAGGTATTAGTTACCTTCTGCCTAGAAAACCATCTCCCCTTATCTTGGAGTGATTAGGACACCAAATGGCTCCGACTCTAACTCACTTCATTCCCCTTGGTGGAATCATCTTTCATCTTGCTTAAAACACAAGTGTGTCCCAAGAGCTGTCTTCAACTCGGCTCGTCTGCATTAGCTGTCGCTCCTTCCTGCTGATCTCATGCACTCCTGCTGTCCAATTAGCCACTACGCGTGTTCCACCCAGGTCTTTTTCCACTGTCCAATTTGGCTACCGGGTTTGAGCCTCCTATTTTCAAGTGTCTACTGAATTGTCTTAACTACATAATTCTCACATCTTTCAAGTACAAGTTAGGAACTAGCAAATAATCTTGTCTTCCAAACAACTCTTCTTCCTAACTTTCCTATGAATGTTTGTAAAAGACAACATAGCAATAACATCAAGATAGGGTTTTAATCTGAGTCATCTTTCATTTCTCTCTCTCTCTCTCCCTCTCTCGTAGCTAAGAAGTTAGCAAGCTATTACTAAGCATTCACTTAATGTCTTTTGTATGCCAGATTCTGGGATGTAGTGTGCAAAATGTAACAGAGATGGGAACCAGAGGGACAGGGAGAGAGAGAGGAAGGACAATCTCTTGGCCCTGGTGAGTTTGCCATCTTGAAAGCAGTTGAATGTGTACACATGGGTATCCAACCTTTTGGCTTCTTGGGCCACACTGAGCAGGGAGGAATTGTATTGCACCATGTACAAAATATACAGATATATATATATATATATATATATATATATATATATATATATATATGTGTGTGTGTGTGTGTGTGTGTGTGTGTGTGTAACAACACTTACTTTGTTTTCAAAAATATTTTATTTGCCATTCTGGCCCTACCCCCCCCAGGTACGCTGAGCCAGCGACTGAGTCTGGGCATGGTGGCACATACCTATAATCCCAGTGCTGGAGAGGGTGAAAACAGGAGGATCACTACAAGTCCAAGCTGCATAGTGAGACCCTGCACACACACACACACACACACACACACACACAACTAAAAATATTTTATTATGACACAGCTGTATTCAACCTAGAAGCCACATGTTGGACATATTTAAGGGAGAGAGCTAGTTTATAAGTTAGCTTGAAATTACAAGTGTGAAGAATGCTGGAAGGACACTATCTGCTACCCTGAGAACTTAAGGGGAGGACAGAAAAATTATTTATTCATTTGATGACTATTTCCTGATGACCCACCAAAGGCCAAGCACTGCTCTGGGTTTACAGCCTCCTACTCCACCTGCGTGTGCCTCAGGTTTGGTCTAGCACAGTTCAGGCCCCCCGTGCCCATCTCACCAAGGTTTCCCAAGAGACTTTTGCTCTCTTCTTCAACTGGACACACAGGCTGCTATGACATGGACCAGGGCTATCCAGATACAGTCTTGCCATGGATGGCAATGTAATAACATTTATAGAATTTGATAAGAATCATAACTCCGAAGTTAGGGATCTGGGATGCCATCATGAGGCCAGACTTCCAACCTTTCCTCCTGGTCTTCCTCCAGTTCCCTTTCACGTCTTCCTGCTCCAGAATCCTGCTGAGTCCACCCGCCCCAGTCACCTTTCACACAGAGGGCGAAGTGCCTCATTACAGGTACTCATAGATATAGGTTAAATAAACGTCAGAAGTGCTTCCAATATTTCTTTCTAATAGCTTTCTAATTACACTTTAAGAGCCAGGACAGTATTTTCTTCTTTCCTTTTGTTTTTCTCCATTGTTCTTAGCACAGAACTATACAGAGAGGAAGAGTACATATGTTAACAGTGTGAACAAAGAAAACATTATGCTTTTTAATAGTATAACAAAACACTGAATTGAAATTCGTAGCCCTATTCTTCAGTTTAAGACGGCCATATTTTGGCACCAGAAAAAGAAAGACCTCTACTTGTAATCCTTTTATGTTTCCTATGTTTAAGTCTATTTTATCTGTGTGTGTGTGTGTGTGTGTGTGTGTGTGTGTGTATATATATATATATATATATATATATATATATATATATTCTTTTTCTTTATTTATTTATTGGCTACAGGATCTCACTATGCAGTTCTGGCTCACAGTGATTCTCCTGTCTCAGCCTCCCCCAACACTGGGATTACAGGTATATGCCACCATGCCCAGTTTTGGGCTGGCATGGTATGTGGTATGAGGGATCAAACTCAGGTCTTTTAGGGGGCAGGGAGATAGCTCAGTAGAATAAGCACCTGCCTAGCAAGCACAGGGTCCTGAATTCAATCCCCAGTACTAAAAAAAAAATAAAAATAAATTTTAAAAAACCTCAGGTCTTTGAGCTTACCACGCAGGTGCTTAGACTGCTGAGCTATCTCTCTAGAGCAACTTTATCTATTTAATGTCCTTATCAGCCCTTAAAAATACTTGAATTTCCCTCATAGATAATCATTGGCTGTGACAATCATTTTCATGCTACTTAAAGTATTTATATCATTTCTTATCTTGTTGCATTGGTTAGAACTTCCAAGTCAATATACCTTTTTAAAAAATAGGAAGAATGGCCTCTTGCCTTTAATGCTTTTTTCCTGTTAGAATTTAACATATTAATAACTGGTTAAAATATATACTTTTTAAGATGTATTTGCCCATATTAAATTAGGATATGTCTTAGTTACTTCCTTTGTCACTGGAGTAAAATACCTGACCCCCACAAGTGAATGAAGGAGAGGCTTCCGGGCCTGGCTGAGAGAGAGGAAGGAAGGTGTTGTATGTTATGAGTCAGTGCTAAAAGAAACCTCGAGGAGAAGACCTGACGAATATAGCTTCAGAGGTCTCACTGAGATGAGTCTCTCTCTAAGCGAGCCCTGAGCCAGGGAAACTTCTCACATTTATTGAGAGCCACAAACAGCTAAGGAAAAACGTGCATAAGTAATTTGGTGCAAACAGCCTGCCGTCTATATTGCCTTCTGGCATTCACCAGCTATTTTATATATCACTGGTTGGTGACTTCCCAGGTAAAGAAACAAAGAACGGACAGGGCGCTGCCCCCAGGAATCTGTTACTACCTTGTCTCCCGCTTGCTGGAGTAACACGGAACCAGTGTCCTTAGGCTCTGTTCTTTGATCTTTGCTCCCTTGGTACAGTGAACTGCTGACTCACTTCTGATATCACTACAGGAAGGAGTGGATGGTTCCAAGCCACACCCCAAGGAACCCCCTCCTCACGGCAAGCCAGCTAGGAGCCCCACAAGCCAATCTTACCTTCCAAAAGCCCCACCTATGATTACACGAGGCTTTGGAAGGACATCTCAATATAAACCTTAACAGTTTATTTAATCTCTTTTTTTTAATGGAAGTTTTAGGTGTACGCTTATTGGATTGTTTCTCAGGCTAAGTTACAAGTTTCCTTGAAATGGATATTTGGCAAATTGTTCAGTTTATGAACTGTTCGATTATAGAGAGCCAAGCCAGATAACTTCAACAGTAAGTTATTTGCCCTCCTTGTGTTAATTATGGGAACTTTGTGCCACCTGACCTAGCTTCGCTTGGACAGACAAGGGTGACAGAATATGAAAATGCTCATCAATTTATCCTTTCACTCATTCATCATGGAAACACATATTTATTGAGTGCTGCTATGTACCAGGCACTATTCCAGGGCTGGGCCACAGGAACAAGCAGACCAAGTCCCTGTTTTCATGAAGTGCTCATTCTAGGGAAGACAAGTGAGTAGAAGAACGTGCAAGATATTCTCACCTATTCCTGAGTGCTGCGAAGATGACAAAGTAGGACATATTGGAAAATAGCTGGTGAAGATGCGATAATTCAACCAAAAGAGTCAGAGAAGGCTTCTCTGAGGCATGACACTGGAACAGAGAAGAAAGGGCCAAGAAGAGACCAGCTAGGGACAGATGACAGGGAAGTCACTGCAGGACACATTGATACAAAGACGCAAAGGAGAAAAGGGTCTGGGTATTTGGCAAGAGCAGAAAGAACGCCAAGGAATGGGAGACGGAAGGAGAACAGCCAGGTATGGGTTGAGAGGGTGAAAGTGCTTGATGGAGGTGAGAAATGTGGACGACAAGGACTCATGAAAACCACTTGTTAAAGATGGAATAACAGCATAGTTGCAAAGATGAACCGCGTTTAGAACATTTACAATGAAAATTATAAACATTTGGAAAGTTTACATTAGACAGACACTAAGCCTAAATAAGGCAGATCAGCTCTTTATGTCATTCTATTTCCTATTAACATACTTGTTTACTGAAAGAGCTTGGAATGACAACATGCCTTCTTGAGAGTGACATTTTCTTAGGCAACTGATGGGAGACACTCTTTCTCGTAGTTTAGTTCAGACAGATGTCTGCATCCTGGTCGATCAGCCATGGACTTGCCAAAGCTGAGCAAGCAGTGTCTCTGCGAGCTGCCACCCTCATGGTAAGCTAACCAAAACCACAGGCTGAGTTCCTTTCTTTGTACTCTTCTTGGGAGAGCAGAACCAGCTAATGAGACACTTTTGGTCCCCGCTGAAGTTCTCCAAAAATAAAATATGTATCGAATGAGTTTTGGTGACTCAAGCTGGTCACTCGCCCTGTCTGGATTTAGACTGGGGGGTGTTTTTGGCTTTCATAGTTGGTCGGTTGTTGTGGTCGCAAGCCAGGCTCAGCACCCTGGACAATGCAATGCTTTGTCATGGCACAGGAGTGTGTGGCAAAAACCCTGACAAGTGCTGTCCCTTTGTAAAAGTAGAATTGAATCCTGGTGTGGTCAGCCGCTGCTGCAATGACTTCCAAAGGGCTGCCCCAGCCTTTGTCACATTAAAATTCACACAGTGACTGTGTTTGTGGGGAGATCAACTCACCAACGAAATCCTTTGGGCTGGGAAGGTTTTCATCAGGAGAACAATCAAAGGGGGAGCAATGGGGTTTCCATGGCAAACCTCAGGGAGCCATCCCTCCCCAGGCACCCACAGGGACCTCATTGAGAGTAATCCCTCAACAGAAGCCACCTGCTCGTTTTTGTATTCTCCACTTACCTACCCACCCAAAAAGGTTCTTTAGGACTCTCTGCATCCTCTTCCCAAGAGCAGTCTGCATAGCTTTACACCAGGCTATTTTCACTGGTCTCCAGTAACAAGAGAAAAAAAATTTTTTAGAGATGTTAGCACATGATCAGGTGAGACAATTTAGGGTTTTTTGTTGTTGTTGTTGTTTTATTTTTTTGGTGGTGCCAAGGATTGAACTCAGGACCCTGTGCTTACCAGGTGGGCACTTATTCTACTGAGCTATCTCCCCAGCCCTAGATGAGACAGTTTAAAGGCATCATGTACCACTTCTTTTACTCTGACATTTTTGTACTTCTCTTAAAGCAGACTTGCTCTTTTTTTTTTTTTCTTTTTTTTTTTTTGTATTTTGGCCATCTCCACCTGCCCTGGGGGTGGGGCTGGCGCAGCATGTGGTGCTGGGGCGGTCCCTGCAATTACCTAAGCTTTCCTAAACAGGCACTTTGGATCACTGAACCATCTTGCCAGCCCTCGCTCTTACTTTTAGTAAGTGATTAATAGTAAATGTCCTTCCTTGGCAAAGTTAAAGGGTGGCATCTCAATGCCACCAATCTCTGCAATTATTTCCAATTTCACCAAGCCCTGAACCTTATATTTGGAAGCTCCTGGATATTTATAGCTTGCAGTTGTGTGGCCTTTTTGATCCCTACTGCAACAAAAGAATGACAAAGGGTAAAGGCTTACTTTGTAGTTTCCTCCCCAGCCGCTGCACATTCTTCTGTGTAGTATTTTACATTGAAAGCTGGAGACCTAGGAGAGACAGAAGGGATATGGTAAAGAAGAAGAAATATAAAAGCTGGGGAGATAGCTCAGCAGCATGAGCACCGTCCTGGCAAGTGAAAGGCCCCGAGTTCAATCCCTCATATC
The DNA here is from genome assembly GCA_004027915.1 of Capromys pilorides. Classification (NCBI taxonomy): domain Eukaryota; kingdom Metazoa; phylum Chordata; class Mammalia; order Rodentia; family Capromyidae; genus Capromys; species Capromys pilorides. Next base: position 14,423 of record PVKN010006608.1, read on the forward strand.
AAAAGGAAAAAAAAAATCGAAAAGATAAAGGAGCAGGAACACATATTTGCTATTAATATTGATATCTCTAGTATTTATGTGAGTATTAGAGAGAGGTAGAAAATAAAGATAAAACCCATACTTTGTGTGGGTGTGGAACCGGGAATTGAACTCAGATCCTTGCGTTTGCCAGGCAAGTGCTTATTCTACTGAGCTATCTCCCCAGCCTGAAACCCATGCATTTTAAATGTGATAAACACGGAGAATTTTCCCAGAGAGCACATTGATTTATGAATGATTTATTTTGTAATATGAATATATTTTAAATATTACATTTTTGCAGGCATAAGTTTTTCTTTAAGCAACACTTCTCATAAATATACAATACCGCTGGGCAAGTAGAAGTACTATAATTAAATCAGTCTAAATCCTTGCTCAGATTGTGCTCCATGATACAGATGATAAATAAGAATGTAAAATAACTGAGTGGCTATTTTTGTCCTAAGGACACGTTGTGCCTATGGTGCGGGACCGAGACGTAGGGCTTCTGTTCAGCTAAGCCACTGGTTTGCGCTTTCCTGTCAGGAAATTGTTTAAGATCCCCTTGTTTCCTGTTTATAAATTTGGGATAATAAAATTAGCCTTTAATGGACTGTCATCAAGTATGTGGATGAAAAAGGTCATTAGGAACAATGAATGGCGTTGAATACCGGGAGGGTAAGTACCCCCGTTTGGAAGGCCGTAAAACTACCTCAGCATGTCTATGATAAATAAATAAGAGCAAGAGGGAAGAATAAAAACTTGGATTAATACATTTAGGGGGATGTTAACGGCGGCACCCACACATCCAAATTCGCTAGGCACGAGAAGCTCCGAGCAGCGCTTTCTGAACACCGCCTGAGTACCTTTCGGGAAGACAGTACTCTTGCCTTCAATCTGAGCTCAGGAAGCTGGGGCTTAAGCAATGCTTCCTCACCGCAGTACCCAGGGCTGGAGGGGTGTGGGGAGACAGGCCACCCTGTGTCCCCGCGGGCCGTCTGCCTCCCTCATAATCCGTGTGTTGACGGGGCTACAGTGTCTGTTCCCCCTCCAGCTCCTAATAAGGCAGTGTTTTCCTTTTTATTCTTCTAGTTCCTTATATAAAGTATTCCTAATTTCCCTTCGTCTTTTGTCATTTGACTTTCACTTCCTGCCGGGGACTTCCTGCCTTCATCACCCTCAGCCTTCAGCTCTGCCCAGGTCTCCCCTTGGTGGATTCCACCAAGGCCCGCTTTGGCCCTTTCCCCGTGTTTCAGTTCCCTCCTTCGTCTGTACCTTACGAGTGACAGGTCATTATTCCCATCTCCTTTTGTCACCAAAGGTTTCCTGCTTGCCCTATACGCTTCTACTATATCCATACTTAACTCAAAGGGATTCCTTCAGTGCCCTCTAGACTGGCCTTTAAAAAGAATTTTCCAGCTGAGCACATGGACACCCACAGCCCCAGCACTTGGGCAGCTGAGGCAGGAGGCTTGCCAGGAGTTTGAGGCCAACCAGAACCACATAGTGAGACTCTGCCTAAAAAAAAAAAAAAAAAATTCTAATTTAAATGCTATATAGTATTAGCACATTTTATTGGAAAGAACTATAAAGTGCCTACAGGAAAGGAAAGATAAGCAGAAATAGAACTAGGAAGAATATTTGAACTATTTTGATGGTTTCAATACACACACTAGAAATCAGAAATTATCACATTAGTTAAAGTAGAATTAAGGCCATTATTCTACTAAATGTGCTTTCGGTCCTTTATTATCAGGAACCCAGATTCTCAGTGGCTCCGTGAGCTGGCCACGGCAGTGCAGTGCTCCAGGAATAATGATGTGGAGCGTGGAGAGTGGGAGAGTGGCTTGGTCCTCTTTTCCTCCTTAGTCGTTGAGTGGCTGCTGGCCAGTTCTCTGTCTTCCCTTGAGTTTATATCCTTGTCATAGGATGCTTCAAAAGGATTGGGTGACCCCTCTCAGCTGTTCATGCTTTACAACTGCCTGAGTAATACACTTTTTCCTGTCTCCTAAATACTTGGAAAAGTCCCATTACTAAAAGAATATGCTACTAAAAGAAAAGCAAGCCAATGAGATAGCTCAGCAGACTAAGCACTTCCTTAGGCAAGCTCAGGTACCTGGGTTCAGTCCTTGGCACCACATCTCTGTGTGTCCAAGCTGCATAGTGAGCCCCTGTAGCAAATATGAGAGAGAGAGAGAGAGAGAGAGAGAGAGAGAGAGAGAGAGAGAGAGAAACGAGCTCCTTCAGTAACTGCAGCTTTCCCAAGCCACATCTCAGTAACTAATGCTTCCAAATTGCCTACTTTTTTATTTTTTATTTTTTTATTTTTTTCATTATTTTATTATGGCTGGCTCAGCCTGCCCTGGGGGTGGGGCTGGCACAGCAAGTGGTGCTGGGGATTGAACCGTGGTCCCTGTGGTCGGCTAAGCTTGCCTCAGCAGGCTCTTTAGACCGCTAAGCCATTTCTCTGGCCCCCAAATTGCCTACTTACATGCATACTATAGGCTATTTTCTAGAGCACAGTAAAATTCTGTTTTAATGTCCATTTAATAACTGTGATTGTACCTGGATCAAATAGGGGCTATCAGAACTACATTTATAGAAAGAAAAACCTTTGGAGATTTTTGCTGAAATATTAGAGCCAAAAGCCTGCTAGTCCTTGAAAGCACTCATGGCTCCAAAGAGGAACTGCTGCAGATGAAAAGCTTGTGCAGCTGTCATGCAAAATGTTGAGAAGAAACTGGCTGCACCAGGGTTGAGTCCCCGACTCCAGGACCCAGGAAGATAGTGTCATTTTCTGAAGGGTATGATTGGGAGTCCCAATGGCCTGTGATTCCTGAGTCATTCCAAGATTCTAAACTGGAGGAATCTTGGTAGCTGTGTACTTTACCCTCATACTAGGGTCCAGCATGGCTTTTCCAACCTAGATGGGACTGACTTCTTCTTATTTAAGCGTGGCGCTGCACTGTAACACTGAGACAGGGAGCTTACTGCCTCATGGAGGAGGCTACCCTCTGAATGACAGTTATTCACCCATGAATTCTTTTGTGTGGTCTGCACGGGCTAGATGTGCTGAAAGCCACTCTCAGCTGCAAATGGCAATGCACACTTGCTAACTAGTGTAAGCCTGCCCCTTATATGTGGGATCCAGGGGAACGGTGCAGACGGAGAGCCACATAACCAGGTCTAGAGATGGGAAAGTGACTCAACAGGCTAACAAGCTGTGAAACAAAGCATGTACCATATTTCTACCTTAACAATAAATCTTTCTAGCAGCAAGTTAAAAAATAGATGTAGGGCTGGCCAGGTAGCTCAGTGGATTAAAGCACTTGCTTAGGCAAACACAGGGACCACAGTTCAATCCCTGGTGTGTCTTGCTGGCCCCCCCCCCCCCAGAGCCTCTTGAGACAGCGATTGAGACTGGGTGTGGTGGCGCACACCTATAATCCCAGCACTTGGGATGTTGAAAATAGGAGGATCACTATGAGTCTGATCTACATAGTGAGACCCTGTAGAGCCTGTCCTAAATACATTGAAAAAATAGATGTAAGCTGTGACTTTTTATATAAGTAAAAATATGAAAGGCAATAGGATATGTGTGTGTATTCGGCTAATGAGCTGGCAGTGTTGGATAACTAATAAAGATAGACATCATTCATAAACACTATCCAGTTGGCTTCTTTTGGGTTGTTACCAAAATTTTTACATAATTTTTATTCTGTTGATAGTGATACTACTAAGGATTAAAAGAGGAATTCACGGGTGGGGATTTAGCTCTGTGGCACAAGTGCTTGCCTGGCAGTTGCAAGGTTCTGAGTTTGATTAACAGTACAAAAAAAAAAAAAAAAAGAAATGAAATGAATTTATGAGGGGCTGGGCTGAAATGAAATTATGAGTGGTATAAGTGTCTGCCTGGCAAGTACAAGGTCGTGAGTTCGAACCCCAGTCCCCCCCCCAAAAAAAGCTATTAGCATTTGGGGCCAAGGAGATAGCTCTGTGGAATAAGTGCCTGCCTGGCAAGTGCAAGGTTGTGAGTTTGAACCCCAGTCTTGCAAAAAAAAAAAAAAAAGAAAGAAAAAATTATGTTAATAAACATATATTTTCAATAACATTTTCATAAAACATAAAAATCATGCATTAAATGAAAAATAACATGTAATATATGCTCATATAAAATTTAAGATAATTTATTGTTCAAATAAAGTTTTTATTAAAAATTAAATATTACATTTTAATTAAAATTATACTTCTCAGTTCTAGCATTCAGTATCTACCTGGTCAACAATGGAAAGACTCAATATCATTTCTACATGCAAATTAAAGAGTATTATGATTATTTAATTAGCACTGTGTCCCCCAGATGTCACATACATCCACTAATATACCTGGGTGTCTGTGGAACCGTGCACTGGCAAACAGTGAGTAGCAAGGACGTTCCTTCTAGCATTCCAGGGAGAGGCAGCTCCTTGTATAAGAATCTATTACATTGACAGTATCTGAGAAGCTGACACCTTAATTTGTCTTTTCTCTCTCCTAAGTGTTTCTTCCAGTTTATCCTCCCAAAATAAAGCCTAACTCCAGTGCTGGTAGCAGTGTAAGTCACGAAACTTCCAAGAGAAGACCTGGTGAAGATTTCTCTCTCATCAGAACAGCATTAGTTACTAGAGCAGATGTTCAGGGTTACAGATTGCACCATGTCTGTACTGAGCACCGGATCCTGAGACAATGGTATAACGTGATAGTGTGTGCACGCATGCATGCGTGTGTGTTTGTGTGTGTGTGTGTGTGTGTGTGCATATACACGCGCATGCGCATGCAAGCATCCCTGTGGGCCCAGGGCCCAGGGCAGAGGCCACTTGCTTGGCATTAGCGATGGTGCTCCTGTGCTCTCATTTCACGGGAGCTGATCCCATGAAGATCACACGGTAGGTCTAGGAGCCAGCCCTATTTTGGGGCTCTCTGTGTTTTAGAGGTATCTCAGGATGCATGTATCATGGAGAACCTACGTGTCCAACCTGTGGCCTGCTGGGCTGAGTGAAGAGGAACTGTCTTGGGCTGCCTATAAAATACATGCCATAGTTAATGTATATAGGTAACGAATCTTCTGTTTTTATAACACTGGAAAAAATTGATCTTTGCTTTGATTGTGCATGGTGGACGTGGGTAGAATTAGCACTGCCTGGCTCCCTCTCCTACAGAGGTCTGTTGTCACCTCTGATGCACTGTGTTCAAGCACCATGCAAATGGAACAGGAAAGATATCACTAGAAATCACAGGGTAACGTGACGCACAGGGCTGTGGGTCTGCGTCACCAGCTGACACACCTCAGGTAGAGGTTAAACTCTCTTCTTTATGTTTCAGAGCATTTTATTCAGATGCTCTTGTAGTCAGGTTCGCAAGGGAATGGATTTAATAGATGACATATAATTTGCAGGATTATTTTACAATATTCACCCAAAAAGTTAGATGCAGAGGAGTGCAAGGAATCTATCTTCATGCTAGAGACCTGAGGAGAAACCAGCCAAGGGCTGGGTCACACGAGTCCAGCCAAGGACAAGAGCCTGTGGCAATGACAGGGCCGGTAGTATAGCTCGGCCGACCAAGCGCTTGCTTAGGGAAGCGCAGGGGCCAGGGTCTGGTTCCTGGCCCAGCCTGCTGTGCCCGCCCCACTCTCGAACATGCTGAGCCGGTGATAGAGTCTGGGTGTGGTGGCGTGGTCCTGTAATCCGGGCACTTGGGAGGCAGGAAACAGGAAGATCACTGAGTTCCAGCCTATGGCAATGGCTCAGGCAGGTCTGTATCAGTGGTCTGCACTGGGGGGAAGCTAGAAAGTCTGCACCCATTGTGGGAAGGATTCGAGGAAAGGCTGAGGGATCTGCACTGGCACCATGAAGCTATGCTCAAGGTAACGACCAGAGCTCCCCTGAAGAGAGCCGCATCCACCCCTGGTGACACTGAGGACCTCTGAGTACCTACCAGGAAAACGAACCTCGCCCCCCCAAAACTTCTCCAGGAGCATATACAGCATGCCCTCTTCCCCTCCTGTTCTCCTTTTAGGCCCCTGGCACTAATCCTCAGGTGGGCCTTCCACCTCAGCACCACACTGACTCTGTTCAGCTGGGCATTTTCACTTAAATGAACCATTAATTAGTCCATCACCAATGCAAAACACATTTTACACATGAGAGCAAAGAACAAAGAAATGAATGCATCCTGTAGTGTACAAGAAGAACTAAGCAACTGTATCTGCATCATGCTGTATGTGTGTGTGTGTGTGTGTGTATGTGTGTGTATATATATATATATATATATATATATATATATATATATATATATATGTCTTCATTTTACTCCACTTCCATTTACCTTTGAACTATTCTTGCCGAAACATGTTAGATTCCAAAGGCAGATCAGGACAAGCTAGGTTCTTGCCTTTCACTGAGTAAGGGCAAGGTATCTGGGCAGCTCAGGCTCGGAGTGATCCTGCTGTTTTCAGCCTCCCCAGCACTGGGATCACAGGTATGTGTCACCACACCATACCTGGTCTCAGGTAGCGGGTTCAGTGCACCAGGGACCAACCCAGGTCCCTGCCCTTGCCTAAGGAGGCACTTAGTCCGCTGAGCTATCTCGCCGGCCCTCTTGCCATTTATTTTAACAGTCAGTACAGATAACAATCGATTTGGCTGGGGCTAATAACAAAAAACAAAAACACCCTATTAAGTCTTAGTAAGAATTATAAAATGAGCCCAAATCCAATATTCCCCAGTTTAAAAAAAAACAGTGGCCATATATATTGTATTGTATACCTATAAAAATATCACAAAACAACAGATAATAAAAATATACAAACAAAACACCCAATAAAGGGTTAAACACAAACACGGAGGACCCATCCCAAGAGAGGAGTGGCACACAGACAGGAGACATATCTCTAGCTGGGGGTCTCCTTTTCTACCAGTCTGCTGATAGCCAAATTGGCAATGATTTTAAGACCCATGACATACATGAGTTCAAAAGAACCGTCTAAGAACAGTCTGCAAAACATGACCCCTAGTCCCTACACACACACACACACACACACACACACACACACACGCCAAAAACCCTCCAGGTAATGCCTGATATACTAATATGTCTAGGCACAGTGGACAGCAGTTGCTGTTCAGCCCAATATAAAAATATTCTAATTTAAAACCCAGGCAGGTCAAGCCCACAGACGAAGTTACAAACATGATGGCTACTTATACTACATTAAAAAGGCACCCTGCACGTGCACACTGACAGGCTGTCTTTAACAGGCAACACTCTGGCTGTCAGCCTGACGTTGCTCAAGAACAGCAAATAAGAAACCAGCCCGCATAGGGTGCCAACCCACTGCAGAACTGATTAGGCTGTTGCCAAAAATCTAATCATGATATATCATGTTTTAAGACACAAACTCCTCCTCTCACCAAAAATCACTTAACAGAACCCTGATAAGCGCGGCCACCCTCTGAGGGCTACCTTCTGCAGTACGCCTGGGGCCACAAAAAACTAAAACGTGTAAAACCTCATACAGACAGTAACACCCCAACTTAACTCCTGCTGAGTCAAAAACTACAACCAAGATGTGTCCCCTCTGTGCTCGCCTGGTCCCCTAAAAACGAGGGTGCCTACACGGCTTGAGGTGATACCACAATGCCCCACCCACTACAACAATAGCAAGTAAATTATGTCGATGCCCTGCATCTCTCACACAGATGTCAATCAATGCACTCTAACTGCTGTACAGACAGCCAGGGTACAGGCTTTTCTTTTCCTACCACTCGCCAAACTCGCATCATGAAGGCTTTGCAGTGGTCAACTGCTACATATAAAATGCCACTAAAAAAAGTCTAACAAGAACATGTCATTTTACAAGACCTAAGTACAACAATACATCCAAAATAATAATAATAGCACAGGGCACTTTCATGTGCCCTAATGGCCATAGGCTGCTAATGTAATTAGAAGATACAACAGGATCCTAAGAACTCAAATTGGCTTAATTAGCTCCAGAGCTCAGTGGGGCTAATTATCGGGTGAGGTCTTGCCTCAGACAGTGCCTTAGACGGTCCAATTGTTCAGCAACCATTAGATCGCCTCCTGAAACACAGCCAGACCATCTACGTATTCACTACACAAAACAAGGCTCTAGGGTGATTAAAAAGAACTATAATCTTTCCCACATTAGAGCCTATATGATCAAAAGGCTGGTATTGATAAATTTAAAATTGGCTTACAAGGGTCAATTGCAAGATAGCTTAGTGGATTAAAGCACTAGCCCGACACAGGGACCAGTGTTCGATTTCTGGCATGCTATGTTGGTCCCGTCCTGGGGCGCACTGAGACGGCGACTGAGATTGGGCCTATAATCTCAGTGCTCGGGAGACTGAAAATAGGAGGATCACTATGAGTCTGATCTGTGTAGTAAGATCCTATAGACTCTGTACCAAATACATAAAATTGGCTTACAGAACTCCTAATACAGAAATTAGGTGTTTCTCTTAAAACTCTAAAACAAACAAAAAACCCTTATACATGCTGTAAAAATACACCCTGGACTTCAACTTGACCATTAAAGACCTTGGTTCAAGAACTGGGGAAATAGCTCACTGGCATACACACCTGCCTGGCAAGCGCAACAGGGTCCTGAGTTTGATTCTCGGTACCACAAAAAAGAAAGAAAGGAAAAAAATAAAGACTGGTGAGATAGCTTAGCGGACTAAACATCTGCTTAGGCAAGGACTAGAGTTCCATTCCTAACACCACATGCTGCCCCTGCCCCTGGGAGAGCTGAACTGATGACCAAGTCCAGGTGTGATGATGCATGCCTGTAATCCCTGCACTGCGGAGGCTGAAAACAGGAGGATCACTACAAGTCTGAGCTGCTTAGTGAGACATTGCACCAAATATATAAATTAAAAAAAAAAAAAAAAGGCCTTGGTACACTCTCCACCAGATGCTGAAACCACCAGCCTAAAAAAAATACTGTGGCTGCTTGGCTTATCCCTCTAGAGATAATAAATTCAGCCCCAACTTCCTTAACCCCAGTTACAACAGGAACCTAAGTTTAATATTTTAAGAAAGAGGTAAGATGATCCCAGCCACAATCTTCTCATGGGATGAACACGCGGCCTACATTCTCTTCAGTGGCCAAGATCCCTTGATAGCAGCTCCTTTCTCGGCCCGTCCTGACCCGAATGAGCCATGTGAAGAGTGTCACCCACCCCCCCCCCACCCCCCGCACATTGCACATACACACCAACAGTCCCCTTGTTGAGTGTGCACCGGACTCCTAATCAAGGCAGCTTTGGGCCTCCCCTAAAAAACCGCACCAGCATCCCTACCTGGTTAGACGTCCTGACGCTACACCACAGACTGGCCCTCCCTGCCATGGGCAGCCCCCGGCCACCAAAGCACCGGTCCAAAACCACAACCGCCCTACAAGAACTAAAGCCTACACGACAGCTAAAGATAAAGAACAACATTACACAAACATTCCTAAATATAGACTCCATTTTATACTCAACAGATAAATACACCAACAAAAAGGTTATTTATTTTGTAAGTTACAAAATAAATACCCCTAACCTATGTAGCCAAACATTACTAATAAATAACACAAATAATAAACTAACCATGCATTCATAAGTAGAATGGCCACCCATTAGCCCATTATAAAAATATTCTAAGTTTATAACACCCTAGGCTCTCCTGCCTACCCACACGCTAAGCAAAACACCACACCTAACGATTTCCATATGTTAAAAGCACTACCAAATCCACCACTACAGACGCGCCCACAGTTAAAACACTTTATATCATAGTGACACTAAACTAAACAAGTGGCCTAATAGTTTTAGTCAGTGTCTTAAATGCCAAACACAAAAACCCTAAGCCTGGCCCTCCAAGCTAAAGCCCTTGCTCAACACATGGCCCAGGCCTTAAACGTAATCAGCCAGGCTTTACTATTACTTACAGATAAAGCTTCTCAAAAAGGTGGTTTTATAAAACCACATAACTCTTAATATTACTAACACACACACACACACACACACACAAATACTTATGCCTTCTTACATACGAAAAGTTACATTTATATCTCCAACCACTAAACACACATACAAAAAGCCTTACAAAAGATACATCCCAAAATATCCACCATTCAGGGTCTTACAATAAGGCCTCTTTACCCAACAATACAATAGTCAAAATGCACCTAATGCTAAAGAGCTATAAGCTATGCTGCAACAATTTTGTTGTTACAGCCGTCACACACCAGGGTAAACTCTGTAGGCCCTGCCCAACAAACGACTTTCTGCAACCTGCAAGGAGGTGAGATGTGGACCGCTCACTCAGACCACTTCACAGATGTGTAAAGAACACACTTGTGCTGTGTAGTGCAGGGGAAGAGAGAGATACACTCATGCCACCATAACTTGGCATTAAACAATCATGCATATGACAATAAAGCCGACATACAATAATATCAGCATATAATACCAACATATATAAAAATAAAACAGTCAAAATACAGACTGCTCCTACTCTGCTCTGCTCCCTGCTGCCTGCTGTTATCACAAATGTCTTAAACACATTTGTTACACACATTTAACCTCAAAACTTCACCCACAAAAATCTCCCTTGCTTCCCCACCCTTCACCCCAGTAGCTATACTTAGGAAATTGTGCTTTCACATGCAACCTTAACACCATAGCAGATGAAGAAAACCATAAATTGTACTATAAACACTGATTCTCTTAGGTCTGGAATGAGATGTATGAACTACGTTAGTTAATACCTGTCAATGAAAATAAGAAGCTTTTTCTTTATTCCTAATTTCCAGCAATATTCATCTGAATTAACTATTGTTAATTTTTTGTGTGTGGCTTTCCAGAATTTTTTACGCATTTGTGTTGTGATTCTGGGTGACTGTAGTATTATCTCTATAGATAGAAAATTCACAGAATCACAGAATTTGATGAATAATGAGTCTTATAGATTATTACTATTGTTATTATTATTGTTGTTGTTGCTATTAATATTATTGAAGTGGTAGGGCCTTTGCCAAAACAAAAGCTTTGCTTTCAGTTTGGTTGCTTTTAATCCTAATTCAAATGTCATTCTGGCTTTTATCTATTGTTTGTCTTGCAAATTAAAATAGAGCATGTTGTGGTGTTAAATGGTTATATATACTGCTTCGCCCATGAATTAACAGTTTTTACTTAGAGAAGGAAGGGGGCTGGCCAAATAGCTAAGCAGATTAAAGTGCCTGTAAGCAGGCACAGGGGCTGAGGGCTTGGTCCCTGGTGTGCCTTGCTGGCCCTACCCTCAGGGCATACTGAGACTGTGATTGAGACTGGGCATGGCGGCACCCGCCTGTAGTCCCAGTACTTGGGAGGCTGAAAACAGGAGAAGTACTATGAGTTTGATCTACACAGAGAGACCCTGAATACCCTATAGACATTGCCTAAAACACAGGGGAAAAAAAAGGAAGCTTAAACTAAAGATAATATTTGACTTTATGTTATGGTTTGTGTCTAGGTGTCCCCCAAAGCCTCAGGCAGTCATGGTGCAGACTTCTAGAGTTTGTGATTCATTCATGGTCTAATGTTGGGATTATAGGTGTAAGAGCTTCGGGGATTATGGGTGTGAGCGCTACACTGACCTGGAGCAGATAGCCCGAGTACAACAGAAGGAAGGGGGAGAGGTTTGTTCTCTGCCGCCACTGCTGCCTCTGCTCCTTTCTTTTTGCTCTTGCTATTTTGCTGTTTTCTGACACTATGAACTGCTGTCCTCTGGCATGTGCAGCTCTACCTTAGAGCAGCCAAGTACAGACTGAAACGTCTACAAACTGTGAGCTAAACAAACCTTTCCTTCCTGAATTATGGCCATCAGGTATTTTGTCCCAATAAGTGAAAAGAAACCAAGACAAAAAGAAAAAATCATTTGTGGCAAAATTTTCGAAAATATTACTTCTGAGCAGGACTAAGTCTCTCAAGAGGGGAGGAAGCCTCACTCTTTCATACTTCCTGACCTCAAACATATAGCAATCCTTTTGCCCTGGCCTCCATCCCGACTTCTAGTATTGTCGGCCAGGAATACGCATAATTGTGTAATGCTTGATGTCCTTATGTTTTACCTGACAGTTCATCCCTTGAAGCTTTACAATGTCAACAGAAGAAGCTGGGTATGGTGGTAGTTGTTTATAGTCCCAGCACTAGAGAGGCTGAGGTACTAGAGAGGCTGAGGCAGGAGAATCCTTGTGAGTTCAAGGCCAGCCTGGGGGTACAAAGTGAGCTCAAGTCCAGCCTGATCTGCATCGTAAGACTCCTTCCCAAAAAAAAAAAGACAAAAAACAAATGCAAAAATAAAGAAGGAAGTGGTGGAAAGCCAGCATTCAGAGTGGAGATGGATAAACACCAAGAATGCAGAGAAAGCTCTAAAACAGGAAAGTGATCAAAAGGTGGGAATTTCTTAGGAAAAGTAAAGGGAATTATGGGAGGATCTTGAAAAATCATGAATCACGGATGGGGATTTTTACATTGTAGTTGCTTCAAAAAATGTTGGTTTGTTTGCATGGAATTGAGAGGCAGAGAAAACAAATGAAAAATGAAATCATTCCATTTAACCTGGCTGCCAAGGCTAGGGAGCAGCTGACCCAGCCAGCGCCACAGGGATTCAGAAGCAGCTCTATCCTGAGGGATGAGCTTGTTTTCTCCCAAACATGTGACATCCAAACAGGCTGCCTAAAATAAGGTTGGGCAACCCGGGAGTGACACAGAGTCACCCGCCCCGCTGTCCCATCTGAAAAATGGAAATTCTGGAAAACTCATGTTTGTGTCATCATGACTTAGTTGAAGGCACAACAGACAGAGCAAAGCAAAAAATAAAGGCTGAAGGCGTCAATCTTGGCAATTCAATTACTCTGTTATTTAAAAGTCACTCAAACCATGCAGCCATAGATTTGCAGGGAATCTTAAAGGTCACTGAGCCTCCTCATTTCACCCACGAGGAATCCAGCAGGGACGCAGCAATGCAGGGACTCATCGTGGCCTGGCAGCTAGGGATCACCTCCTCCAGGGAGTGTGCCCTGCTGCTGCCCAATGACCTCATCACATGTAAAAAATGACTGTTCACCGCCTTTCCCTACCAACTGTATGAACTTGGAAATGTAATATAATGGGAAATGTGTAATGGATATCATCTACAAATAAATTATGTCAAGAAATGTCCTTGGTAAAAAGCATGGGGAAGTTATGATGGTCCCCAAGGTCTTTCTGATCCAAGCCTAGGGGTGCAAAAGAAGATAGGTGTGGAAGAGCAGAACTGGGTGGGCACGTGCACAACACACACACACACACATACACGCACACACATGTGCATGCACACATGTAGACAAGAACAAACCAGGCCTATTCAAAGGTATGAAACAGGAATAGTAGGAGAAAAGAGCTAAGAATCTTGTTCGATTCACTTTGAAACACTAGAAGTGGGCCAGTGAGATAGCTCCTTTTTTACTTATTCGGAGCCTAAGGCCATAATTTTAGTATTACCTACAAACAAGTTAACTACTTTCTCTACTGATTTAAGTGGTATTTTTATTTAGCCAAAGTTTTGGAACTTTTCTGAATACAAAATTCAAAGAACCAAAAATTATATTCTTATTGTATAGATTTTTTTGAAGTCAAAATAGTTTAG
>PVKN010006609.1:0-28051 GCA_004027915.1 Capromys pilorides
AAGCAGCTTGAGACCGATGCTCCTTTAGGAGATGTAACCTTAGGGTAAAAGTGTAGCCCTTTGCAACAATATGTATACAAAATGAAGGGCAATAGGAAAGCCAATAAGACCAAAGTGAAAAAATAATAAAGACCTAAAAATAATAATAATCAAGACAGCAGTAGTGGGATTAGAAAGATACAGATTCACGATATTTTGACAGAGAACTGACAGAATTAAATGATCGTTTCACAATCAAAAGATAGTCCAGTTTGCCAGCTTATAAGACAAAATTATAATCATCTGTCCACCTATCTGGCTTAAGGGCACAAACTAAGTCTATACTACACAGATATATATGGGCACAGTATACAAAGGGTTTGAGTTTGGTTGTCTAAACACCATTCTCTGGTGCCATCTAGGTGTTTTAGGATTGAATTCAATTCTGACACGAAGTGTGACCCACAAGTTTAGGGGTCAGCCCCATCAGATTTCTTCTACTTCAAACACCAGCATCTAGCCTTGCACATCCCCAAGCTACCAGCACATCTGCCAGGCTGGCTACAAATCTGAAGGTTTCTACAAACCCCCTTCAAGTTCAATAATTTCCTAGAATGACTTGTTAGAAATCAGGAAGGCACTATACAAATCAGGAACCTGACTCAAAGGTAAAGTATGGGCCTGAGGAAGGGTTTCTAAGATTGCTCATCTGGGGACATGTCTCACCTTCCTGCACATCTGTGTATTCACCAGCCCAAAAGCTCTCCAAATCTCATCATTTTAGTTTCCATCTGCAATTCTACTACATAAGCAGGATTGACAGACCAGTGATAGTGAGACAGAATCCAATCTCCGGCTCCACTCCCTTCTCCAGAGATGGTACTGAAGGAAGCTCTAAAATTCCAATTCATGGGTAAATGACTGTGGGGGTGCTTCTTCTGCACCAGCCCTCATCCTAAGACACTCAGCATCAAGTAGTCTACCAAGAAATATGCCCAACAAAGGAAGACAGGAAATATCATCCTCAAGCTACCAGCACATTTGTCAGGCTATCTACAAATTCAAAGGTTCCTATGAGCTTCCTACAAGCTCAGTAGTTTACCAGAAGCAACATGTCAAAGAAGGAAAAGCTGAGCAAAACTTAAGATAAACAGGACAAAGAGAAAGAAAACAGGAAAAAAAAAAGCATAATCAACTTGGGAGTGGGGGGTGGGGAGCTAGCTCAGCAATCTAAGTACCTGCCTGGCAAGCGTAAGTACCTGGGTTCGATCCCATACCACATGCCAGCCACCAAAACTGGGTGTGGTGATATATACTTGTAATCCCAGCACTGGGGAGACCAACACAGGAGGACCACTATGGGTCTGAGCTGCATAGCAAGACCCTGTACCAAAAAAGTAAATAAATAATTCAAATTGGGGCTTACAGACCCACAAATTGAGACCCCCTTTTTATCTACCTACAATGCCCTACATGGTTTGGTTCTCCCTAAGTTTATATCCTCCTCACCAGACATGATGGCCTTCCTGTCAAATAATGTGTACCTTTATGCTATGAAAGCTGCTCATATGGTGCTGAAGTCAATGTTTACAAGACACACATTTTATAAGACTATTTTACAATACTAATCCAAAAAAATCAAACGCAAAAGAATGTGGGAGATCTGTTTACAGACTAGAGACCCAAAGAATCCAGCTGAGGGCCTGAATACCATGGTAACGTCCTCCAGAGTCCAATTGGAGGCCTAGAGCCCATGACACAGACCCCCTGAAAAGAACTGCAGCCATCCTCAGTGACAGCAAGATCCTGAGCTCTTCCAAGGATGAGAACAGCTGAGTTCATACCATGAAAGCCAGCATCACAAGCTTTTCCAGGAGAATCAACAGCACACCCTCTTTCTCTCCAGTTCTCTTTTCAAGCTGTTGACAACAATCCTCAGGTGGTCTTTCCACAGCACCACACTGATTCAGTTCAACTGGGTCACGTAAGTTGGCCAACAACTGTCAATCCCTCACATGCTATTCTCTCAAAACCTCAGGTAGGGCTTTTACAGAGCTGACTGGACCTAGGGTGTGTGATGCTGGGATTAATTCATAGAGCAATGCTAGGCTGAAGGTAATAAGGATTAAGGGTGTGAGTGCTATGCACCCTAAGGGTGGGTAACCTGGATGATGTAAGGGACAGATGCTGGAAGTAGTTGGAAATGGTGGCATATGCCTGCAATCTCAGCACTCAGAAGGCTGAGGCAGGAGGAACACATTTCAAGTTCAAGACCAGCTTGGGTTGCAAAGTAAACTCAAGGCCAGCCTAAGCTGCACAGTGAGATCCTGTCTCAAACAAACACATACACACACTTTAAGAGAAAGAGCTGTGCTCATCCCTTGTTTCCTTCTGCCTACAATGAACTGTTTCTCCTCTTCAATATTTGTCTGCCATACCACGGTACCTGGAAGACAGTCCATTATGGACTGAAACCTCTATAAACTGTAAACTAAATGAATTTTTCCTCTCTTGTGTGTTTAGGGTATTTTGTCTCAGCAATGAGAAAAGACAGATAGCTTAGAAGACTGTGTCACAATTACATTCACACATACTTCAGTCCACAAGTAATTATCTTCCCTAGACTCTATATTATACCCTCCTGAACACTTTCTCCACAGCATTTGCAACAGCTGGGAATCCTCTATGTGTGTGTATGTGTTTGTGTGTGTGCATGTGTGTGTGTGTGTGTGCATGAGTATGCATCTGCCCAAGCAAAATGTAAATTAGAAGAATGATAGGGACCTTATCACTATTCTTCCATCTGCCACACTACTTGGCACAGGCAGGCAAGTAGGACATGATTTTAGCACAAAGGAATGGCATAGGAGCTCAGAGGAACCAGGTGAGAACAATATTCTAGAATATGAGAAAAGAAATCCTCATCTATCTGGGGGCTGGATGGCAAGTGCCGAAAATGGACACATTCACTTCCTCAGAGTGAAGTTCCCAAGACTTGAGGAAGAGGGCCAAATCTGGTACAATATCAGTGAGGACAGGAAATAAAGCTGAGGAGGAGCACTTATACAACAAAGCTAAGGAGATGGACAAGTCTATAAAGGTTGTATGGCTTTCTTCAAGTGGCTTTTTTTTTTAGCTCAGGCTGTTCTTGAACTCACTAAATAACTCAGGTTGGTCTCAAATTTGCAGCAATCCTCTTGGCTCAGGAGGACTATAGAGATAATAATCTCCTCCTGGGATTACAGACATGTGCCACCATGCCCAGTTCTTTAGCTGACTTTCAGGTGCACAAAAATAGAAACAGAACACAGACATTTGGTTTAGGAATGGAAGCTTGCAGAGCAGAAATAAGAACAATGAGTAAAGATAAAGATACAGCCAAAGTGTCCCACCCTGAGGTCTCAGCTTCATATGGAAGGAAATGAAACCATGAGGAAACTGGCAACTCAAGACAAAGGGATAAAAAGTCAAGGATGTTTCTAGATGGGTTTATGACCAGCATTTGCTATAATCAGGTGGGAAGCAAAATATCTTATCTATAATTTTTTAAATGAATGTAATAGTTGGGCATAGTGGTACTGTATACACCTATCATCACAGATACTTGGATGGTTGAGGCAAGAGAATCACAAACTCAAAGTCAACCTAGCAATATCCTATCTCAGAATAAATTAAAAAAGTTGACATGCTGTTCAATGTTGAATTCAATCCTGAGTGCCAAAAAGCAAACAAGTGCAACATAATATTTTTTAAGATACTAAAAGCTCTCAGCATCTAATTAGAAAAAAATGTTTACAAAAACAAGGCCTATATCCTTCAGAAAAATATCAAGGGTCAGGGAGATAGCTCAGTAGAATAAAGCGCAGGGTCCTGAGTTCAATCCCCTCTACCGCAAAAAAAAAGTATTAGGGGCTGGGGAGATAGTTCAGTAGAATAAGTGCTTGCTTGGCAAGTGCAAGGGCCTGAGTTCAATCCCCAGTTCCACAAAAAAAAAAAAAAAAAAGAAAAAAGAAAAGAAAAATATCATGGTGCTATCTCTCCTGATCCTGAACAGGAAAATCAGATTACTGCTGACAGAATGTCTCTTTCCAGCTCCTCCTTTCAGTTCCAGATGGACCAAAAGTTAAAAGGCTCTCAGTGCAAACCAAAAGGTAACACTAGCAGCATAATCTTAGGCACTGAAAAATCTAATGCAGATAAACAGCTAAAAAAAAAAAAAAAAAGTTCACAGTTCTAAATTAAAGATTATCTAAGCTGAGTGTAGTGACACACATCTATTACACCAGAAATCAAGGGGCTAAGGCAGAAAGATCCCCAAGAATAATAGAAAGCCAGTTTGTGCTACACAGTGAATCTAAGGCCAACCTTAATTACACAGCAAAACTCCATCTCAAAAAAGAAAGAAAGAAAAAAAGAAAGACAGACAGACAGACAGAAAATCCACCCAACCAGATGAATCTGCCAAACTTCACTCTACCTGATTCAATCACAGAACAGTACAATATGTTTTGTCTTAAATGACAACACAAAATGCACCTCGGGGCCACACACTGAGCACCCACATATAAAAACTAAATTTTATTGAGAAGAAACTTCACATACACTTGTGAATGCTTCCACGGGCTTGTACTGCTTTATTAAAGACCGCCATTTAAAAGGAAAAAAGTCATGGCCTTTATTATATGATTACGGTACATGAAGGCTGTGCTGGTCATGTTTCACATTCTTTTTCCTCCTGAAAATCCCACTTCTCCTTCTCCCTTCTGCTAACTCCAGGAGTTTAGATACTGATTTCACAACTGGCATAATGGGTTAGACCCAAGGCTCAGGCAGCCAATGAGACTCCTGTATTTTCCTGGCTATAGCTATAAGTTCAGGCACATGATCAAGCCAGGCCAATCAGAATCTCCTGTGGTTAGCAAGTATGAGAATCGATACATTTCCAGTTTGAACTTCCTCCACATGCAAATATCAAAGTTCAGACAAATAAAATTTTGAATAAGGAAACTTTGGGCTCTGAACAGACTTTCTTGTTTTTCTTCTACTACAATACTTTTCTCTTCTTCCTATCACTTTTTTCCCTCTCCTCATCCCAACTCCTTTTAGATAGAAGCTACTTAAACTCAGCTACTGAGTGTTTCTAGTTAGAGGATTCCTGATATATGTCACAATAAGAAGGAGAGCTACTGTAAGGACTAAGCCTAGCTTCCAGGTTACTACTGCAATTAATTGATGTAGATATTAAAGTTTAGATCATTTCAGGGGCCACAAACAGATCTCAAACCCATATCGTACACAAATGCACACAACATTGTACACTGAATATATCTAATATTATTTATTGTATGAGGTCAACATTTTATATGTATGTGAAAGGGAATAACATCACTGAAATTCTAGGACATTTGAAAGTAATTTCAAAATGTCTTCCTTCCTACTTCCCCTAAACTAGAGATTGGTACTGGTTTACCTAAGGTCAAAAAGGCTGCATCCACATTTTGAAAATAACCTTCCTAGGGCTGGGGGAGATAGCTTAGTAGAACAAGTGCTTGCCTGGCAAGTTCAAGATCCCGAGTTCAATCTGCAGTACCACAAAATAAATAACCTTTCTAATCAAATCATGATTACTGAACTAGATTAAATGTGTTTGCCATTATTATTTCTTAGTTTCCTTATTGTTTTGTTCTTACAGAGAAAATAACAAATTTTTATGTTCCTCAGAGAACAGTAAAGAAATACAAGACAAAGCAACATAAGCTTACTAACCCTTATCAGAAATGGTTGGGACCATAAGTGTTTCAGATTTTGGAGATTTTAGCATTGTGTAACATTTGCATATAGAACTTATCAGTTGAGCCCCAAATTTCCAGATCTGAAACTCCTTGAGCACCATACCAGTAGTCAAAAAGTTTCAGATTTTAGAGTATGTTAAATATTTGTATTAAATATGCCTAAACGGAATTTTAAAAAAAGAAATACGGCGCTGAGAAAAAAGTTTACGTCATAGACAGAAACCAAATCTTGCTGCCTATAACCAAGAAGAAGAAGAGGAGAAAGAGGAGAAGGAGAAAGAGGAAAAGGAAGAGAAGGAAGAAGAGGAGGAGGAAGAAGAGGAACAAAAACACAACCAGGTCCAGAAAGGATGGGACAGGGTTAAAGCTGTCAGAGACTCAGGGTGCGTTCTCTCTGCCTTAATCTAGATAGATGATCTAAATTCTCCATCTGTAAAGGAACTCTCTGCACCCAGACACAGCAACAGAAGATAGGTAACTGTAACTCCCAAGTCTTTACATTATGGTGCTTGGGCACTAGGACCAAATCTTTCTTTTGGGGGCCTCAGAGCAGATTTCCAAGGAAAGGATATGATTGGTGAGCTTCGTTACATACCCAACCTGAGTTTACATCAGTCTTTTGTGGGAAGGAAGAGGTTGGAAGGAATTGGATGCAGAGGATAAAGGCCAACTAACAGATCTATGTTGGGTCAGACAGATGTTCCCAAGGTTTCCACTATACAGTCCCACCTTTACAGTCTGGTTTTTTTCACAATACCAAAGAAAAAAAAATCATCAACAGTACTTTAGCTAATTAAATAATTTACAAAATTAAAGGGCAAGTAGTACTCATTATTATTTGCAGAATGCAAGCCAAGAAAAAACACAAATTAGGGCTGGAGATGTAGCTCCATAGTATACTGCTTACCTAGCACATGCAAGGCCCTGAGTTCAATCCCCAGAATTACTATTTCCAGGTTCTAGGGTATTGGTATCTCCTTCTAAAGGTGTTTTTTTTGTTGTTTTGTTTTTTTGTTTCTTTTTTAATCCTGAACAAAGAACTGCTCAAAACAAGCACAAAAATGTAGCAAGATTTTCACACTTATTAAAACAGGAAAAGAAACAAACTTTTCAGAGTGAGTGTGGGCCAATTAAAAGTAGGAAAAGAAGTATACTCTGCAGGAACAAAGGCAATGGTGAAACACAGTGCCCAAGAGCTCACTCTTCAAGTTGACTTCAGAGCCAGACCATCCTATCAAAACCCTGCACAAGCTGTGAAGAGAACTGAAAATAGCATTCTCAGGACCCTAGGAAATGTTTTTCTGCGCATTTCCTGGATCTTGAAATTGACAGGTCAAGAAGTCTTCTTGCTCTGCCACTTTGCCACATCCTAACCTGCCTCGCTATAAAAACAAAAACAACCCTTCCAAAAGAATGTATAAATTGATTTATAAATAACTATAAGTTTTAAACATGAAAACTGAAGTATAGTCTATAGGTTCTTGGGTCAAAGATGAAGATCTAGAGCAATGGCAGATATGCACAGTACATGTGCAAACATGCAGAACTTCCCCATCATAATACTTTTCCATTTTTGTTTTTATTTTTATGTATTTGGTACAGGGTCTCACTATGCAGCTCAGGTTCCTAGCGATCCTCCTGTTTCCAGCCTTCCTAGAACTGGGATTACAAGCATGTGACACCACACCCATCCCAGTGGCCAGCTCAGCATGCCTGGAGAGGGGGAAAGAGCAGCCTGGCATGTGTGAGGGGGATCAAACCCCAGTCCCTCCACTTGCCTAAGCAGGCAATTAGTACACTGAGCTATCTCGCCAGCCCATAATACCTTTTTGGAGGAAATGAAGGAAGGACCTTTGCACTGAGCACTCACCCTCTTTTAAATTTTGACACAGGATCTCAGCGAGTTGTCCAAGCTGAGTAAAAACTTGCCATCCTTCTGCCTCAATCTCCCAGAGAACCCCACTATAATACTTTTAGTCTTTTGAGACAGGGTCTCACTATGTAATTCAGGCTGGCCTAGAGTTCACTTGTAGGCCAGAGTGGTCTTGAACTTGCAATGATCCTCCTGAGCGCTGGGATTACAGAAGTGTACCACCATTCACAGCCCAAAATACTTTTAAATGGATTAAGATTGCTGTGCCCAACATACTGATACTCTCAGCTTTTTGGAATAGCACCTGCAGTTAATAATCATTATCAGTACTAATGCATATCAATACCAGTACTGATACTCCTCCTGATACTATTATTACCAATGTTGAAAAGTTTGAAAAGCACTGACTGCATGATCAAAACACTACTTGAAATTAAGGATACTAGCAAGGTGGCTGGATATCAAATAAATCTATATACAGCCAATAAGCATGGTATAAATACTCACAGTCATGGGTAATATGAAAGCAAATGAAGGACTAAGGATGTACCCCAGTGGTAGAGTGCTCGCCTAGCACTTGCAAAGCCCCGAGTTGACTCTCCAGCATTTCGGAAAAATTAAAACAAAACTGGCTAAGGTTTCTTTGAAAGGTCATACGCATTACTGGTAAGGAAAGAGGAACGAGGTATATCTATATTGCAAAGGAAACACTTTGTATAGCAGCATGTTGCTAAGGCTTTGGAAACAAGGTCCAAGAACTTCATGTCTTTATTAAAGCAAAATGTGACTAATTAAATAAATAATGATGATCACAAAAGGCTGCAAATATATTTATTGGATGATGAGTAAATACAGGGTACAAACCTGTATGAACCTGTGGCAAGCCAATAAAAATTAAACTCAACCTCAAGAGATTGTAAGTGCTAGGGGTGGGGAGAAGCTCCACAGTAGAGTACTTGCCAAGCATGCACAGTCTCTACATTGAATTCCTTAGACAGGGAGGAAAATGAAGGGAATAAAAAGGAGCTTGCATATTAAAACCACATTTCCAGGCATAGTACCAGCAGCAGTAACCTCCACAAAGAAAGGGAATAACTTACACTGGTCTGCCCCATAATGGACCAGCTTCAGTGCCCATAATTCCCAAGAGACCTGCGTATCTCCCAGACTGAACAGCTGCACACTAGGCACCTGCCAGGTAATCTGAGCATGTTGACCCTCAGAATATAAGCAGTCATTATCACTGGATGGTGAGATTCTGGTAGGCTTTTTGTTTTATTTACTTATGTGTATCTTCAAAAGTTTATTTTATTTAAGTATTTAGTACAGGGTCTACAGGGTCTCACTACACAAGATCAGACATACATTGATCCTCTTGTTTTCAGCCTCCCAAGTGCTGGGATTACAGGAGTGCACCGCTACCAGGTCTTAGTTGCTGTCTCAGCATGCTCCAGGGGCAGGGTCAGCTGGCAGGCCAGGGATGGAACCAGGGATGGAACCATGGATTGAACCCAGTCGCTGAGCCTGCCTAAGCAGTCAAAAGTTCATTTCAGTAAGTATGTATTGTTTTTGTAGTTAAAAAAAAAAAAAAAAAAAAAGTTGCCTTAAGTATCAGATCATAACTGTTATAGCACTTCATCAGTAGGGATTAAAACAATTACAGATAACAGACAATGACCACAGCTTAAAATTAACTTAGCTGGGGCTGGGGAGATAGCTCAGTAGATTAAGCACTTGCCTGGCAAACGCAAGGATCTGAGTTCAATCCCCGGTTCCACCAAAAAAAAAAAAGCAAAATTAACTGCGCTAAGAAATACAGTAATATGAGCCGGGCTTGGTGGCGCACACCTGTAATCCCAGCACTTGGGAGGCTGACACAGCAGGACCAGTGTTGAGTTCAAGACCAGCCTGGGCTACAAAAGTGAGTTCATCGCCAGCTTGAACTGCATAGAGATCCTGTCTCAAAAAGACAAAAAAAAAAAAAAAAAAAAAAAAAAAAAAAAAAAAAAAAAAAAAAAAAAAAAAAAAAAAAAAAAAAAAAAAAAAAAAAAAAAAAAAAAAAAAAGAAATACAGTAATATATAACATTATAATTGTTATAGAATTTCTCTCACCTTGATACTAATTAAAACTCCAAACTACACAGTCAGCTACAGCATTTATGAAAATGTTTGTCTTCAAAGAAAACAGCTTCCATGGATATTTAACGTATAAAACAGCTACTTAAAAGATTCAATTCCATACATTTAAAGCTCCTTTCACTAAGAAAAGCAAGCAAAAAGTTTCTCTTATGGGAAATCTATATTTGTAATTTCAACTAACTAACTAACTAACTATAGATAAGATAGATAGATAGTTTTTGAGCTTTATCTAATATTGCTGTTGTTATTTGATCAATAATACTATTACAGGTGCTTCCAAATTGATAATGGGGTTATTTCCCAGTAAGCCCATCATAAATTCAAAATACATAAGTAGAAAGTACATATCCCTAATCTATCAAACATCACAGCTAAGCAACACAGTCAACTATAGCACGTGCTTCCCTTTGGGATTGCACATAAATCACAAATCTCTAGTGTATTTTTAGGGAGTTGGAGCTGGCTGCTACTACCCATCATTTTGAGACAGGATCCCATCACAAATTACTAGCCCAAAAAAAAAAACAAAATGTGTCTTCCTCATCTTGAAAGATGGCGCATGAAAAAACTGAGAAGCCAAATACTAAAGAGAAGAAACTCGAAATTAAGAAGGATGCTGCTAGTGGCACTAGTAAAAAGGATTTATAATGTGAAGACAAAAAAGTCCAAGAGGCAGCCTCACTGCAGCCAAAATCCTGTCCTGGTTGGAGGCATTAATAGATACTCCTGATCTGCTATGTATTTCAAAAAGGTGTTGTACAAGAGAAAGTACCCAGCTGCTGAGTCAAAGGTTGAGAAGAAAAAGGAGAAGGTTCTTGCTACTAACACAAAACCAGTCGGTGGTAATAAGAATGGTAGTACCTGGTTAAGTGTAGAAAAATGTCTAGATACTACCCTACTGAAGCTGCGCCCTAAAAGCTGTGCAGCCACAGCAAGAAACCTTTCCATTAGCATGTGAGGAACCATCTTGATCATCATCACCAGATGTCACAGAGACAAGAGAGTGGTTTTCCTGAAGCAGGTGGCCAGTGGCTTGTTACCTATGACTTGTCCCATAGCCTTAATCATGTTCCTCTACGAAAAATACACTAAAGATTTATGATTGCCACCTCCACAAAAATTGATATAAGCAAAGTGAAAATCCCCAAACACCTCACTGATGCTTACTTCAAGAAGCAGTACAGCGAAAGCCCAGACACCAGGAGGGTGACATCTTTGGAACCAAGAAAAAGACACCAGATTTCAGAACAGCACAAGGTGGATCAGAAAGAGGTGGACTCTCGGATTTTAACAAAAACTAAACCTGTTCCTCAGCTCCGGGGCTACCTGCAATCCATTTTTGCTCTGACAAATGGAATTTACCCTCATACACTAGTGTTCTAAATTTCTAAGAACCTAACTAAATAACTGATACATAAAAAAAGAAGAAAATGTATAATTTAAGCCTACCTTTTTACCTCCATTTTCTTCTCTCCTTGCCCCATCCTCCTTTTCTCTTTACAGTACTGAAAACTGAACACAGATCCTTTACCCTGGGCTACAACCCTAGTCTTGTTTTTATTAACTTTTGAGACAGGGTATCACTAAATCACTGAACTGCCCAAGCTTGGTTGAAACTTGTAATCCTTCTGTCTCAGCCTCTTAGAGGGCTGGAACAACAGGCATGTGCTACCACACCCAAATTTTTTTCTTTTCTTTTTTAGGAACTAAGAATGGAACCCAGAGCACCCCACATGCCACATAAGCAATCTGCCACAGTCACATCCCAAGTGTTTTCTATCTACATTTCTGCAAACAGAACCATGGAAAGCATTGTTTGTAAACCAAGGTACTACTGTAATTTCAGTCTTGCGACAGGTGCTTGCTAATTGCCCAGGATGACCTTGAACTTACAATCCTCCTATATTAACCTCCAGAGTAGCAAGGGCTCACCAGGCTTTGCACCACCAGCCAGGCTTAAAGTACCACTTCTGCTGAATGCACATAGCTTCTGCACCATTGCAAAGTGAAAAAAAAAAAAAAACCAGTAAGTTGAACCATCCTAAATCAGGGTTTCATGGATTTCTCTCATGAAGTTTCTAAAAAGAAGACCCATAACAACACAGAGGGAACTCCCTCCTGCAGCTGACATCCAAATAACTCACCTACCAAGTTTCTTCTTCCTCCATTTCTTTCTCTTTCTACTCCAACCTCCATACTGGGGATTGAACCCAGGGCCTTCATACTGAGTTATATCCCTAGCTCTTTTTTTACTTTGACACACGGTCTTGCTAAATTGCCCAGGTTGTGTCCAAAAGGAATCCTCCTACCTCATCTCCCACTGTGCTGAGATTACAGAAATATATCACTACAGTAAATTCTCTTTTTGTTTTGTCTCATTTTGGGTTTTTTTATTTGTATTTTTGTTTTTGTTTTGTTTTGGTGTTGCTGTTTGGGGGGTGTGTGTGTGTGTGTGTGTGTGTGTGTGTGTACTATATAGTCCAGGCTGGCCTTGAATTCACTAAGTCCCATAGGTTGGGTTGAAACTTGCAAAGATATTTCTGTCTCAGCCTCTCAAGTCCTCTCTAATCTTTTAAAGAAAATGGACACAACAGTCATAAGTAACTACATCTGAAGAAATCCAAAAATAACTAGTGCTACTTAGAAGAGAAATAGAGAACTGTCATTTATTGAAACCTGTCATATATAAGAATAGCATTAATTATTTACTATCTTAAGGTTAAAACAAAAATGAATGAATTTTATTTACCACAGTGTGAGTGTTATTTACCATGCTGGAACTAGGGATTAAATCCAGAAAGCCCTGAGCAACATCCCCAGACTTTTTTTATTTCTTATTTTGAGGCAGAGTCTCACTAAGTTCCCCAACTTGCCTCAAACTTGAGATCTTCCTGCCTTAGCTTCCCAAGTATCTAAGATTACAGGTGTGTGCCACCACACCAGGCTATCAATTAATTTTTATAATCAACGAATCCTCAATGAGCAGATTCTTATTACACACAATGCACAGGAATGGTGTTTATACACTGGCTTATGATATGATATAGAACATTAAAACTGAGGAGGAAATTTGCCTTAGAGAGAAGTAATTAGTCCTGTATACACATACAGATGAACATACACACACATACAGAGGAACAAACTAAATGACTACAATGGCATCCTGATTCAGTGTTTTCATTGTAAGAGTCAGAGTCCTCCTTAACTACACTAATGAAAGCATAGTACTAAAAGCTGGTTCACTGGCTATTTCCACTAACTATACCCAAGTCTTGCAAATGCATACCACAAGACACCAGAAGGACTTCGTAGACAAATCAAATGCTCTCCATAGCAACACAGGATAAAAGGCACCAGCCTCTTCTGTCAAGAAGAGGACAATCAATTTTAACCATCAAGGACAGAACTTTGACCAACTGCTACAACCTTGCTATTTTCTCACTCACATTTATTTGAATCCAACATTATGTCCCATCCCTCAGTTCAACTCCTAGCTCTATCACTCAATGGAGAGAGAAATGTACTCAGCACCTGTCCTATACAGCATGCACACAGCCCTGTACACAGTGAGAAGAGCTGTTGGTGACCATGCTGAAAGTTAAGCCATGGCAGTCCTACCTCAGCAGACGGACCAGCTCAGGCCAGAGGAAGCCGTAACAATTTCACCAATGTTTTCTCTGGCACTAAGATAGTAAGACAGGACCAGGGAAATAGCTCAGTGCTCTAAGCACCTGCCTGGCAAGTGTGAAGACCTCGTTTCAATTTCCCAGCACTGCATGTGCTGACTCCACCCTGGGTATGCTGAGCCATAGAAACCAGTAGTGGCACACACCTGTAATCCCAGCACTGGGGAGGCTGAGACAGGAGGATCACTGCAAGTCTGAATTTCATAGTGAGACCCTGTACCAAATAAATAAATAAATATGTTTTAAAAAATTTAATGGGCTGGCCAGATAGCTCATCAGATTAAAGTGCCTGCTTAGGCAGAGTGCAGAGGCCAGGGTTTGATCCCTGGCATCCTCAGCTGGAGATGGCCCTGCCCCCGGGGCATGCTGAGAGGATGACTGAGGATTGAGACTGGGCATGGTGGCACACACTTATAATCCCAGCTCTTGGGAGGCTGAACACAGGCAGATCAGTATGAGTCCAATCTACATAGTGACTGCTAAAATATCAAAAAAAAAAATTATAAAACCAGGTCCTACATGACATGTCGGCCCCACCCCCAGAGCACGTGGAGTCTGGCTATATAGTCCAGGTGTGGTGGCACACACCTATAATCCCAGCGCTGGGGAGGCTGAAAACAAGAGGATCACTAAAACTCCAAACTGTGTCGTGAGACCCTGTACCAGATACATAAGTTAAAAAAAAAGAAAATTAAAAAAGCAAAAGGTCAAAAGACATTAACACTTGATCCACAACTTAATTTGCTTGAAATGTGCTCATTAAGGAGCTATAAACTTTAGTTTCTAGCTGAGGAGATAGCTCAGCAGTCTAAGTGCCTGCAGGGCAAAACACAAAATCTGAGTCCAATCCCCATTACCACGTGCTGAATGGGCCCCAGGTGCCCAGGCACCCAAGCAAGTCCCGAAACCAGGTGTGCCTATAATCCCAGCGCTGGAGAGGCTGACACTGGAGGATCACTACAAGTCTGAACTTCATAGTGAGACCCTATATCCAATAAATAAATAAACATAAAATACTTTAAAGAATAAATTTCAGCTTCAATGATACTCTATTAGCTTACTGATTTTTGAGACACATAGTTCTGCTATGTAGTCCAGGATGGCTTTGAATTCATTATGTAGCCCAAACTGACTTAGAACTCAGTGATCCTCCTGTCTCAGCCTCTCCACTACTAGGCTACAACCTCTCCCAGCCACACTTATTAACAGAATTTTTTGACTCATTGTTAAAACACTCTTAAGGTGGAACTTGGACAGCTCTCTACATTGAGATCCTTATGGTACTGTAGTGAATACCTTCAGGCACTTCAAATACTGCAAACTCACTGACAGTGTCTGATACACTACCAGCTATCTCCCTTGTCACACCTCTGTGGAGTCTTGTGCTCCCAAAGGCAAGTGCACATCACATCTGTGTTTCAAATTTTACTTGTTTGCAACACTCTCATTCTGTTTTTCATGCATAGAACATTAGGAAAACCACTACAGAGTAAAATATAGCAAAACTGCTTGGGGAGATGAATGTTAGGTAGTTTATGAGGTTTATGAGGCTCATTTTTTTTGTGTGGGTTTTTTGTTTGTTTGTTTTTGTTTTTTTTTATTATGGCCAGCTCAGCTTGCCCTGGGGATGGGATTGGCACTGCATGTGGTGCCGGGGATCAAACCAAGGTCCCTGCAGTTGCCTAAGCTTTCCTTTTTTTTTTCTTTTTTTTTGCGGGACCAGGGTTCAAACAGATGACTTTGCACTTGCCAGGCAGGCACTTGTGCCATGGTGCTATCTCTCCAGCCCCTAAGCTTTCCTAACAGGTGCTTTAAACCGCTGAACCTCACCGGCCCTATAAGGCTCATTTGTGAGTCAAATTCCACGACCAACTTTTCAGTGACAGGAATTCCAGTATGTGGCCCACTAACTAACATATGCATTAATACATGCCAAGGAACTCCACAAAAGAAAAGTGTCTTTTGAGTCTCCAAGCACAGTTTGCTAGCAGTTTTTTTTCCAGCTTATCACCTTGAGACTCTATGCCAAAGAGTGTCTCCTTTAAACACTAATCAAACGTTGAGAAATTACTGAGACATAGTGCTTATTGCCCTTGATTTACAAATTACTATTCGCTGATGTGATTAATTTAACAATAAAAGCTTTAAAAATTGGTCTTACTGGGCCGGCGAGATGGTTCAGTGGTCTAAAGCGCCTGCTTGGGAGGGCTCAGGCAACTGAGGGACTGCAGTTCGATCCCCGGCACCACATGCTGCGCCAGCGCCACCACCAGGGCAGGCTGAGCCAGCCACAAAATAAAGAAAGAAAGAAAGAAAGAAACACAACAAGAAAACAAATAAATAAATAAATAAAATTTAAAAAAAAAAAAAAAATTGGTCTTACTGCCATATAGTTTCCTCATCACTCAACCTGGTACAACGACACATCCTTTAATCCCAGCTACTATACTTAAGACTGAAGCAGAATCATATATGGAGCCCAGACCAGCCTGGACAACTTACTAAGACCCTGCTAAAAAACAAAGAAGTGGGGCCGGGGATATAACTCAGTAGAATAAGTGTCTGCTTGGCAAGCACAGGGTCCTGAGTTCAACCTTCGGTACCACAAAATAAAATACAATAAAATAACAAGCTGAGTGTGATGGCATACACCTGTAATCCTAGCCCTGCAGGAGCAACACAGCAACTCAGTGAGATCCTGTCTCAAAACTAAAAAATAAAAAGGGCTGGGGATATAAAACTAAGGGAAAAAGCCCTGTGTGCTATCTCCAAAATGAAGAAAGGAACAAATAAAATGAATTAAAGGGAAAAGAAAAAAGAAATCAAACAAGGAAGCAGGCAGATTGGAGAGCAACCCTGGATTTGAACCCCCACTATTGAAAAAATAAAAATCATTCAGTTGTCTAATTCTACCATAAGGTAATAGAAGAAACCTTGATTTCTAACCTCAGGTAATGCTGGTGTAAAAGATCTAAATCCAGACTTTGAGAAGCCCAATCAAAAAGGAGAGCTATTCAGCATCAACACCATTCAAGAGACCAGTGGCAGTGGGATGCAAACTCAATTATATAAACTCACAATCAATTATAAATTCTCTGCAATTCATAAATTTAGCAACTTTAAATATAAGTATGTGTAGGTCAGCAGAGAGCACGTGTATATTATCTCCACCCTAAGTCAATCCCTGGTAGAGGAATTTATCAGTACTTCTCCTTCAATCTCTAACAAAAGCTTAAAAGGGTGTGCCTCAACCTAGGCATCTGGGGAAGAGATAAAACCATACAGAATTCTACAGTCAAGATTAGAGATGAGAATTAGGAAAAAGGAAATGGCTAGTCAACTGCAATAAAATAAAAAAAAAGTGCTGAGGTTGATTTCACAAAGCTAGCTACCACTCATTTTACACCCTATTTCACAATGTGTCTGAACAATCCACAGAGTTCCAAAGTACATTAAAAATTTGTTCCTCTCTTACTCAGGCAGGATAATAATAGTTTTGTGCAGGGTATGCTTGTTGATTTCAACAGATATATCCTTTGGTAAAGAAATACCAATCTTAATGCACTATGAGAAATAGTCTTTACTAGGTCAAAAGTGTTTAAAATATCTTAAACCTCATCACCAAATCAAATTTCTCAATTTAGATCAAGTAAAACTTTCTGGTTTCTTCAAACCTCAGCATTTTTACTTTTTAAAAAATGTTTTTGGAAGCCAGGTATGGTGGCACACACCTGCAATCCCAGCACTTGGGAGGCTGAGGCAGGAGGATCAGTGCGAGTTGGAAACCAGCCTGGGCTACAAAAGTGAGCTCAAGGCCAACCTGAACTGCACAACAAGACCCTGTCTCAAAAAGACTAAATAAATAAATAAATAAAAATATATAAAATAAAAAATGTTTTTGGTTATGAGAAACCTCCCATGTAAATGCTGTAAATGCTTTAGCTAGTAAAAAAAAAAAAATTGTTAAAGATTTTAAAACAAAAAAACACCGTTTTGTACTGAGACAAAGTAGTAACTGATAGGGGATGTTTCAGCTTCTGTACACTAAAGCTTAAAGTCACCTAAAAATAAAAGAATCCCAATAAATACATTCCTGTTTAGGGGGTTTAGAGTGAAACCCAACAAACCAGCTGGCCTGCTGGCTCCTGGCCCCAGTTCCTGCCCTCACATCCTGTCCACTACATAATCCATGAGCTATCTCTCTCAGCCTTTCTCTTCATCCATTCAACAGGATTAGTAAATCTGCTCCGCTGACTGATTGGAGATTTTTCCAGACACATTTCTTAGTATGACATTTGTTTTTATTGTCTATAGTTTTTCTTGGATTTCTTTTTATCATCTGCACATTTTTGAAATAGCAAAAGAAGGATGTGAAGAGAAAAATCACAAAGAACCACATCTGGCTGTAGTTTCCACATATCTAAACGGTTATTTTCTGAATAGTACCGACGATGATGACAAAGTTCGACAGGAAACTTCCACATTCAAGAAGTTAACAAAAATCTCCATAGCCTCCAACTCAACCAAGAAGCCGCTCTTGTGTTTCTTCAAAAGCAAAGCCTTTAGTCCGAATCACAACAAAAGACTACCCAAAGGAAATGTAATCTGCGAAACTGTCTTCTGATCCAAAGGCAAACATATGTGAAGGAAGGTGCAACCTATTCCTCGTTGATTTCCTTTTTTCTCGGAATTTGGATTACATTTCCTCACACAGACCAGAAGAGACTACAATTGTACCTTTCCGTACCAGAAACCCGAGTCCGTGCGTAAAGGGAAGGCGAAGCGGGGACCCTGGGGACTCGTTCACCCAGCACAGGGAGCCGCTTTAGGTTAAACACCGACTGGCAACGCCGCTCAGGGCCACACGGCATTGACTGTCCTTCACTGACAGGATGGTGCAGGCGTCGGGAGACAAGAAAAGGGGATGAGCCGGGGACTCGAGGCCGGAGACGGGCGGGTGGCGCGGCGCTGCTCCCCGCGAACTCAGACTCTGGGAAGGCTGGCGAGGTGGGAGGCTGGGCCGGCCCTCCACCCTCCGGCAGCCGAGGGCAGCGAGGTCAGCCGCGGAGCGACCGCCCGCCCCCTGCCCCTCTCGGCTGTCCACAGTTGCAGACGCCCCTTCGACCCCAAGCGCGTCCCGCGGCCGCCACCCCCACCGCCCGCCCAGCTGCGCCGGCCTCGGGCGCCGGTCATCAGCTCCCAGCCGCCGTCGCCGCCACCCCGAGGAGGATGGAAAGGCGCGGTGGAGGGCGCGGGCTGAAGGGCGGCCAGGGGCACGCGCGCCCCGAGCGGCCATCGCGTCGACTCCCGCCCCCGCGCGCCTCCCGCCGTCCAGGCCGCCACCGCAGTCGACCCGCTCCTCACCTCATCTCCGAGCGGGACCGCGCTGCCGCCCCAAGCATAAATCAGTGCGGATCTCCAGCCGCGGGGAGGGACACAGAAGCCGCAGCCACACACACCATCCCCGCCTGCCCGCCTCTCCGACTGTTCGCTATCCCGCTAGGGATTCTCCCTCGCGAGCCTCCGTACTACGGAGCAACCAAGCTGCGCTCCCACCCCGCGATCCTCCACTCGGCTCTACCTCCTTCCCTCCCTCGCTCCCTCTCTCCCGCCTATCTCTACATCTCTTAGCGCAGCCTCCCCCGCCCCAACCAGCGCTCGTCTCCGCCCACAGATGGGTGGGGATAACCGTCTACCAATCGTAAGAAAGGAAGCACACCTTCTCACCGCCCCTTACTGCTAGCCCCGCCTCCGAGGGAAACAGAAAGGTGGAGAATTGAAAAAAATAGAATAATGCGAAGCGACAGCCGGAAAAACCAATCAACACGCTCGAAAAGGGCACACTTTCCCGCCCCTTCTATTTCTCCTCCCAAGAAGGAGAAATACACATTTCTAGTCTGAGGTTCTACAAGATTTTAGTTCCATGATTTGGTGCATCTGCTCGTTTCCGTGAGACAGAATAGCTAAGAGCATTCAACTAGGCTGCAAGAAGGTTTAAAAAAAAGTGCAGTGAAGATGAAAAGGGAGGCGGGGCACAGTAGTGTTCAAGGTCCGTTTGGAATAAGGAAGGGTGTGGCCTTTGCTAAATTTGCATAAAACGGAACCCATCTGGGCGTCTCCAACTAGGTCAGTTTATTGGTAGCCTCTGGAGGGTACCTCGTTCTCCCCCGCCTGAGCGGAGAGTGCCGGGAGATGTAGTTCTGAGTTCAGTTGCTGTGGCGTCCTCTACAGCCTTCGCGAGTCCGGCCCTGCCCTGCAGGAGTGACGAGCAGCCAGACCAATGGGAGCACCGGCTGAGCCCAAGAGGGCGGGTTTTTTGCCGAAGATCTGGAAGGTGGCGGTGGTAAAGGCGTTTGGCGTTGGGTTTGCTCGCGGGCAGGTGAGCCTTGGTAAGCGCGTCGTCTGTTGAAAACGGGGTTTAGGGCAAAAGATGGAGAGACGCCCCTAAAGACTGTGTATTCTTGGGGAGAGGGCGGTTCGCGTCGGACGACAACCTGAGACCCGCTCAGGTCAGGCCTAGCTTAGCTGAGGCCACTAAGGGGCGGGTGAGTCTAGATTTTGACGGGCAATTTCCTGGTCTTTTATAGGTGCTGATCATAGGATTTATCTCCGTTTCCATCTCCTTTCACATTTATAGAGGCATTTATGTTCCCTTGGTTGAATTTTTCCCTCTCAGCTTCTGTTTATGCCTGTTTGAGTTTCTTTTATCTTTCTCCATTACTTCTCTGCAATCGTTTTCTCCCCCTTTGCCTTCCCGTTTTCGGTAAGCAGTTATCGAAAGCAAACCTGTTCACCAGTGGCCACAGGACTGATTAGGCCTCATCCTTAAACCATGTACACCAGAATGTTCTAGAATGGCTGTTAAGGATCGCCTCAGGGCCATCTGCTGAAGTGCGGATCCTGATTCTGTAGGTTTGGGCCTCAGAATCTGCATTGTTAAGAAGCCTCCACGTGCAGACAGGCCAGGTTGTGACTAACGAACAAGGTTCTACATTGCCTTTGTACAACAGTTTGAGCCGCTTAAGTACTTTTAAATATCATTAACATTTAAAAAGTGAAAAGAAACATGTGAAATTTTGTGTGTTCATTTAACTCACTGCTTCCAAAACACTATTTCAAATCAGAGCTGATATTTTTAAAATGACATTTATACATTTTTTGCTATAAATTTTTACAGATCTTTTTAAATTTCTTTTTAATATTTTTTTTTTTACTTTGATATTTTGTCCTGAGCCTTTTTGATATAGGACCTCCAAATGATATAGGGGACATAAATGTAACTCCCTACCTGCCAGATGTCCCATACACTTGAGTTCGTGTTCCCCGAAGTCAAAAGAATAAATTCTAAGAAATAACAGAGGTTAAGAGAAGGACAGTTGATTGGGGAGCAGGAATATTTCCTGAGAGATCAGGGGGTCCTAAATGGGTTACGAACAAGCCCACTTCACAAAGGAAGTTTTAGAGAGCAGAATCAGGAGGTGGGCATAATGTGGGACAAAGTTATGATCAACCAACCAGTGTAGTGTGGTGGCACACGCCTGTAATCTTAGTAATTGGGAGTCTGAGGCAGGAAGATCTCTGAAAGTCAGAGGCCAGCCTAGCTACATAGTGAGACCCTATCTCAAAAAAAAAAAAAAAATGGTCAACCAAAAAGATTACAAGTGTAGGGTAGGCATGGTGGCACATGCCTTTAATCCCAGCACTTGGGAGTCTGAAACAGGAAAATCTCTGTGAGTTCAAGCCCAGTCTGGGCTACGTGATGAATTGAAGACCAGCCTATACTATACAGTCCCTGCCCCCCCCCCACCCAAAAAATAAAAGCTTACTAGTTCCTTAGGTAATATTGATCTAATGGGGTAGCAAGTCACTTAGCCAGTGTACATGGTTGAAATCATTAACCATAATTGATCATCTATAGTCTTAGTAGCCATAGTAGCTGGGAGAGGATGGCCTATCTCACCTCTAATGAGGTAATAAGATAATGGTTTATTTGTTGGCAAAATCTCAATAATCTCAAGCTTCTGGTTATCCCTTAGGGAAATATGTAAACCTGGCCATTGTGACTTTTAAATCTTCACCCACACTTCCAGCTACTGTTTTGATGTGTTGTTTCTCATCTTCTACATGGACTCTTGTAAGGGCCTACCCCTGTCTGCCTACAATATTTCTAAGCAGTCTGTCTGACTGCCTGTAATATTTCTATCTAACTTAGCTGTCTATAGTGTTTTGTTTTTGTTTTCCAACTTACAACACATTTCCATTCTCACTACGCATCTCAATTCTAACTACACAAGGTTCAAATGCTTAATAGTCACTTGTAGCTATGGCTACTGTTGCCACAGTGTGGATCCAAATGGTGTAACAGATCACTATAAAATTAAAGATGGTAAAAATATGGTTGCATGTGACCATCTGTCTTACTTTCCTCCTTGCTGAGATGAGATACCTGGATACACAAAGGAAAGGTTTGTTTAGCTCAGTTTATAGAGGTTTGATTCCCAAATTGGCTGGCTCCAAAGTAGGGTGGCTTGGCAGAGAACAATTTGTGGTGACCAGAAGATTGCAAAACAAACAAGAGACCTTAACAGCATCTTCCTCCTCTTCTATATTGTATGTAGGCTGACAGGATTTGGGATGGTGCCAAACCAATCAATAGACTGATTTAGTAACCACCCACCTTTAATCTTA
This sequence comes from Capromys pilorides, assembly GCA_004027915.1. Classification (NCBI taxonomy): domain Eukaryota; kingdom Metazoa; phylum Chordata; class Mammalia; order Rodentia; family Capromyidae; genus Capromys; species Capromys pilorides. Next base: position 22,159 of record PVKN010006609.1, read on the forward strand.
GCACCCTTAATCCTAGCATTGCACCATGAATCAGTTACACACTCTAGATCCAGCCACCTCTGAAAAAGTTCCAGGTATGACTGCATGAAGCTTTGGGGAGACATCTTTGCAGAAGCGATAACACCATCCCTTTACCACTTTCCTATCTGGTTTCACAACTACTTTAGAGGCTCTCTTCCCTAATTATGAAAATAATAGTAAAAAATAACATTTATTGAAAGCTAGGTCTTGTAGTGAGTGTTTTGCATATATTACTATAAGCCTTGCAGCAATCCTTAAAAATCTTCTGAGGGTTCAAAACAGGACCACTTAGGACTTATATACATCAATCCCTACAACAAAGGAAACCTTTCGTGACTAATTTCACTTCATTGATGCTTCTGCTCCATCATATAGCACAGCGTGAGATGTTCAGATGTAACGTAGAGTTCCCCATATAAGATCAACCTTTCTGACATTTACTGTGAAATATTTTGGTAGTTTTACAGTTCTCCATGATGCTCATTTAAAATCAAAATTCTGGATCGAAGAAGCAAACTGAAAACTTGAAGTGGGTATTTAGTACTCTGAATCAGTACTATATCCTGAGCAGGAGTAAGTCTTGATTCATTTTTGAACCTTTATGAAAGAAATGAGAAAGCCTGGGAATTCTTTTTTTTTTTTTTTTTTATTATTATTATTTATTTGTTTGCTTGTTGTGTTTGTTTGTTTCTTTATTTATTTATTTTGTGGCTGGCTCAGCCTGCCCTGGTGGTGGCGCTGGCGCAGCATGTGGTGCCGGGGATCGAACCACAGTCTCTGCAGTTGCCTGAGCCCTCCTAAGCAGGCGCTTTAGACCACTGAACCATCTCGCCGGCCCCGCCTGGGAATTCTTAAAAAGCTTTATGCAGGGAGTGGTGTTGCCACATGCTTATAATCCAGCATTCAGGAGATTGAGACAGGAAGACCATTGTGAGTTCAAGGTCAGCCTAAGCTACCTACCTATTGATTGCAAGACCAGCCTAAATTCCATAGCCAGGGGAAGAAAAAAAACTTCGTAGTGGCCCCAATATGTTTTCTGGTTTTGTTTTGTAGTGAAATTTTTAAGTTGATAAATATGAATGTTTCTTTGTCCTTGTGAACTTCATAGAAACTATTTCAAAATAACTTTCTTCCCTTTGCAGGCCCATTAAGTAGTACTGCACTAAGCAGATGAGCCCTGTGAGTACGAGAAGAGCATAGTAAAATATGATATTTTGCAAAGAAATTACTTCTATATTTATACAATTCATGCTCTGAGATTTTTCAATTTTTAATTTTTTAGTAAATGTTTAGCCTAAAGTACGATTCATACTTTGCATTTAAGCCAAGAAATGTTTTCTTAAAGACATTAAGGTGAATCAGAAAATTACAATAGAAGTACGATTATAACAGTGGATAGAGATTTTCTGTTGGATGAGGAGACTGTTAAGCAATCAGGGAGGGTCCTCCCTCAGTTGCCTGATTACCTCTTCGTGGTTCTACCTACATTGTCCCAGTGTCACCTGATAAAACACTTAAAGGGGATATTATTCACCGTACCATTGATGCTTTGCCCATTAGCATAGTGTGGGAAAATAAGATGTTGATTCAGAAATTTAAGTACAAATTTAAGTTTCTTTTGTCCTGGATCATACTGTGTCAAATGACTATACATTAAATACTAAATGAGCCACAGATTCCCCTCTCTGATGTACGAATTCCCACACTCCTGTTGGTTTTTGCAGCATAGTACCTCAGTAAGAAATCGTAGGCTCATAAGAGAGAATTAATGGTATGGCTTCTATAAATCAAGAAGTAAATACAAGTAAAGGTCTCTTAGGGTGTAGGGGGAAGTATTCGATGATTCTTTTAAGACCTTCAAAAATGTCTTAGGACCAGGCTCCTTGGTACACACCTGTAAGCCCAACACTGGAGAGGCTAAGGGAGAAGGATTGGCATGAGTTCAAAGCCAACCTGAGCTCCAAAGTGAGTTCAAAGTGAGTTTGAACTATATAGCGAGACTTTGTCTGAAAACAAAAATAAAAATAAAATCAAAAAGGTCTTATTTATTGGCCAGGGAGATAACTCAGGGCACAAGTGCCTGCTGGCATGTACAAGGTACTGAGTTCAATCCCTGGTTCCACAAAAAGGTTTTATTAATTTAGGCTGGACTTAAATTCACTGTGTAGCCCAGGCTGGCCTTGAACTTGCACAGTCCTCCTGCCTCAGCCTTCCAAGTGCTGGGATTACAGGCATGCATCACTATACCTGGCTCCACCTCCCTCTTGAAGCACAGGGGCCTATTTTTTTCTGGTTAGCACTACAATCCTCCACAGCCTGCAAAATACAGTATTTGAACCAAATGGCCATCTGATTAGCCAGCTTGATGATATTGGTTTTTTTTCTTTCCTTTTTTTTTAAATGTATATGGTTGTTACAGGGTTTCACTGCACAACTTGGACTTGTGGTGATCCTCCTGTGTTTAGCAGCCTCCCCAGTGCTAGTATTACAGGTGTGCTCCACCACACCCAGATGTGGTACCACGGTTTGAACCCTGCACTTGCCTAAGCAGACGCATTAGTCTGCTGAGCTATCTCAACAGCCCACTTTTTCTTTCTCTTTTTTTTTTTTTTTTTGTTGTTGTTGTTGTTGACATAGTGTTTCACTGGGTAATCCAGATCCAGGCTGGGCTTGAATTCATTCTGTATCCCAGGCTGGCTGAACTCATGGCAGTCCTCCTGGCCCAGCCTCCCCAGGTACTAGGATAATAGGCATGAGCCACCACACCCATTGACCATATTTTTAAACCAAATGCTGTAGGCGGGCATGTGGTAAGACGTATCTTTTGCTGATGTGTGGATATATATGGAGGGTCTCACAGATAGTAAGAACATTGTTAATACTTAAGCTCTGCATGGTGATAAACACCTAGGACTTAGGAGGCTGATGCAAGAGGATCTCAAGGTTTAGGCTAGCCTGGTATGTATATGTATGTATATGTGTATATATATATATATATATATATATACACATATACATACACACACACACACACACATATAGCAAGACACTATTTCAAAAGAAAAGAAGAAACCTCAATTTTAAATCATCTGTTCCTAAAAGGTCAAAGTGTAACTAAACATTTCCCCCTAATAATCTAAATCATAATGCTGGGCACAGGTCTCAAGAACAAGAGATAGGACTTTGATATGAAGATGGTTTAAGGCAGCTTTGCTTACTGACTGTGTTGAGCATGTGGGACCACTTTTCCTTCTGATATTCTGGAGACTAGCTGCTGGACAATATTATCTTTGCTTTTCTTAAAAATGTAAGTAAGAGATATAACTGAACTCAGACTCTGAAGTGATTATAGTATTGCCAAGTTTGTGCCGCAAACTAATAAAGACGTGAGCATAGAAGATGAGTTTGAACTTTCAAGAAATAAATTAGCCAAAAGGAGGAAGAGGGGTGATGCTCCAGGCCTTAAACGTCCTCTATACCAAAGTGAAGGTCCCTGAAATGAGCAGGTCAGACAGGATATCATAAAGGAAAAAAATAAAACCAGTAACTTCATATGGTTGTGATTACAGTAATGCATTTATGACTGAATCTCTATGAAATCCTCTGATGACTGAATCCAGTTTTATGTCTGTTGAATTTGAGGTTGATCTGATACTCAGGACACTGGACCTGAAAGGGTAGATAACAAATGATCTGTGGAGGTTTCATTTACAATTATTAATAGATGAGTTTCTTGGGGTATTGAGTATAGCTGGACAAAGGCCAACAGAGTTCGTGTTGCTGTCATGACAAAGGTAAAGCCATTTGAAATTACTTCCCCTTGATTTTTTTGAAATCTGTATACAGATCATGCCTTTATTAACTCGTTTTGTGAGAACCAAAGCAAATTCAGTGCTTAGGTTCAGTGCTGACCAAATGGGAAAATTTGATTTGGTTTGCGTCCAATTCACTTTGCAACCAGAAATGTGGAAAGAATTAAATTCGTGAGTGGAGATACCACTGTGTAGTTAAATGTTTAATTTATGCAATCTTCTGCCTGCTTGTACCAAAAATTATCTAATAACTCATCCTAATTTTCATTTCCATAAATTTGTTAGGGCCAGGAATATAGCTCAGTGGCCCAGTGCCTGGAAAGTACAAGGTCCTGAGTTCAATTTTGTATTTTGTACCAAAAATGCAAAACATAAATTTTTATCATGTTTAATATTTGGCAATAATAAAAGTTTAATGCATTGCTACCAAAATCTTCAGATGATAAATTTCTGTTAAGTATTTTAAAATTCTGTCATACCCTATAAAAGTATAAAGTCTTTACAGTTTTCAGAGGGCATACTAGCTTACTTTTTTTGCCTTTTTTTTTAGTAGGATAATACATGTTTACAATACATAGTAGATACACTCATCATGGGACATTGGTATATATAGTTATCTGTTCTTAGTCCTTTTTGCTTCCCTTTTCCCCTCCTTTCCTCTTAACCTACATTTTTGAACAGGTTTGTTGTCATTTAATGTTCTATATGTATATTGTGCCAAAGGTATGGTTGAGTGATAGAGCCCCAGATTCAGCTTCCAGCACTAAGCAAAAAAAGAAAGTTTCATATAGTACTTTTTATTTGGCAAAGTTTATAGTAGGAAATATAATTTTAAGATTATATGACTTTTAAAAATGTCATTACAAGTATATTTTTATTTTACAAGATATGCGGTTCTGTTGTTTTCTGTATGCAAATATGCTTAAATCTGTTTTAAAATTTTAACATAATAGGCAATAGATTCATGTAATCTAGACAAGTGCCTAGAAATTATGTGGTCCTTTAATATCCATTTTGCCATTTCTGTGTGTTGAGAGATGAGGGTGAGGTCCTTGAACTTAGGACTTTGCCACTGAGCTACATCTCAAGCCCTTTTTGAGGATGGGTTTAAATGTGCAGTGCTCCTGCTTCACCCTCTTCAAGTGCTATAATTAAAAATGTGCACCACCCCACCTGGTTACCATTTTCTTAGTGGTAGGAAATTGGTATTCCTTTGGGGAAGGCACAAAAACAAATCAATAATATTGCATTGTTGTTTTTCTAGCCTCTTTTTATAAAAACTTTTCTTTGTAAACTTTGAGAATATTTTCAATCCTATGCAGTTCTTAGTTGAACCAAGACCAGCTTGATCTTTGGATAAACTGTTTGTCATGATGTAACTAAAAATACAGCTGTTATTATGTGTATATTTTCTTTTGGAGACCCTAGGGATATAAGCAAGCACCTTACCTTCCAAGTATTTAGAGTAATGTGAGGTCCATGTGACTGTTACACATGCCCTAAGTTTTAAAATTCAGAGAACACAGTGGCATCCAAAAATACAAAGAGAAATGCTTTGAAATCCAGGATTTGCACATAATTTTTCTCCTTCTAGAAAAAGATAACCTCACTAGCTCCAGACTAAGTAGCTAAATAGGAACAAACATTTTTTAACTAGCGATAAGAGATACTGATTCACTCAAGCAATAGTTTGGAAAGCCAACTCGTTAGTAAATAAAACAGGGTTTTTATTTGTTAGCATGGAACAAAATCAGAAGCCTGGAACAGCTGGGGCAGATTGACTATCGCTGAGGGTGATTCAAGAGCAGAGGCAGGACTGGAGCCTTACTTATTTAGCAGAATCTGCAGTTAGTACAGCACACTCAGGAAACAGGCTGTGTGTGGAAATACTTGTGATGGGGGAAGCCATCTGACATCACACTCTGACAAGGACAGATGGGATTTGAGGTATAATCATGGACAGAGTAAAGATTGGGAGAGTGGGTGTGCATTTTAGACAGCCTTGAAATTCAGGCAGAAGAGGTAGGGGGCACATGCTGTCTATGTTTAGGTTCTTCTTC
>PVKN010006610.1:0-28156 GCA_004027915.1 Capromys pilorides
GGGAGGAAACTGCCACACAGAAAACCTTACAATATTCTGGCTTGGAAGATACTTGGATTTAGATAAACCTGGGAAGCTCTGGAATCCAGGTGGCAAGGGTTTTTAAGAAAATCTGCTAAACTGTGCTGATATTGAAAGAGCATATGATAAAATGTAACTGGTGTGTCCCACGCACCTGGGCTGTGTGCTTCTCGGGTGCTGGATAAACCTTGCAAGGGATCAGGATGTCACCAGTGGCCCCCGTGTGTAGAGCTCTGTAGCGACATCAACATGGTTTCAGAGAAGTCATATACGTTTTTCCAAAGAATAAATAGACATAGTACTCAATTTACTGTGAGCTGTCAGGCTGAGAGGATTCGCAGGGACAATCGCCCGTAGGAGCTCACTTCCGTTCTTGACAGGTTCACCGCTAAGCTTGAACCAGTAGTGTGTGCAACCCGCAGTATTGGAGAGCTGTGTGCTCCAAGCTTAAAACAACACTGCTCTAGAGAAAAGAAGGGACAAAGACCCGCGTCATCTTAAAAATGGCACACACTCCACCTGCCACAACCAAGCAGGCACGGAGCTGGACATGGTCTCCTGCACTGAGGGCTACCTGACTTCTATGGAAAGACAGGGTCTAAGTTGTCCTGGAGTTCATCCAGAACCTAGACCAAAGCCAGCACAGCGAGTACAGAGCTTTGAGTGGGAGCCTGCCGGCTCTGCGATGACACTCAGAGGTGGTGCTTCTTGCACGGTACATTGTGGCAGACTGTGACATACATTGGCACTTTTCTCCTTCTTTCCCTCATTCATCCTTCAAAACAAGCCCGCTGCCTCTTTAGGAGGGGAGTGGAGAGAAAAACTGGAAGAGGCAACACCAAGGGAACTCAGCTGGGAAAAGCCATATCATGGCCCATTAAAGAACGCAAGATAGCTCAGCGGACTAAAGCGCTTGCTTAGGCAAGCACAGGGACCATGACGATCCCCAGCACAACACCCATGCCAGCCCCACCCCAGGGGGGGCTGACCTGGCCACAGCCTCTAACCCCGGCACTGGGAAGGCTGAAAACAGGAAGATTGCTGAGTCTGAGCTTCATAGTGAGACCCTGTAACAACGAAATGCATTAAAAATTAATTAACTTAAGAAAAAAGCATCCTCATGTAAAGTGAACATGGGAAAGAATATGCTCTGAGGCAGATACAGCACCATCCACAGCCCTACTGAAGGCTGGTTTTCAATAAGTAAAAATACAAGCCACCTCAAATTACTTACAAACCAAGAGGGGGCATGTGGTCTTATAGGAGAAATTCCACTGCACAGAACTTAGACCAGACATGCTGCCAGTACTGTTCTTGCCACTTGACTGTCCTCTGCCCTTTTCTGACCTAAGGACCCGTTGGCCCATGACCACAGTCTATAAAACAGATGCAGAATCGAACCTCTTTACTGTAGCTGGATGCATGATTTAGAACGTGTTCTTTCTTAAGCCAGTACTGTTTATGTATCACACCGATTGCTATTGTCACTCCACCCTGCTGTGTGGAAGACAAAGGACAGGGCACTGTGTTAACCCCGGCTCTGTCCTTGGGAAGCCACTGTCTCCTCAGGCATCTTCCTGGAGAACGTCTGAAGATGGCGCGCATCGCATTTGAGTCCTTGCCTGAACTAACCAAGCGGGATGCTCTTATTAAGGACCAGAAGCTGGGGCACCTCTGCCTCCACATAGATTGGGGGTTATAAGTGTCCATCACTAAAGCCGCTGCCTGCACACCCCTGGCCTTCCTGTCGCCACCCGTCCGGCACTGTGGGCTTTGGTCACAGCGCATTCTGGAATGACGCTGATGCTTTGATCAGGCCTAACCTTCCTCCTGGGTCTTTTGCAGTCGCTGGGCAGTGGTAGGGAGGCCTTTGCTGTCCCAGGAAAGCACACAGCCCTTGGCCTGCTCTTGCCACTGTGCCCCACACTCAGGCCACCCAAGAACTGGCACAATAAGGAAAAATAATTAAGCCACGCGCTATTTATCACGAATTCTGTCTCCTTCCTGCTGTCTAAAAGAGCCCTGTAGAAATGCTTTTTCTTGGAGTTTCCCCCCATCTTTGTTCTTTCTTCTCAAAAAAAAGAAACCACTTTTTTTTTCTAACAAATGATTGCAGCGAGTCGTCTGTCACCCTCCTTACAAGCACCAGCGTGGACAAAGCCACCGAAACCAGCTGAGGAGACGACTGTGAGCGATTCACACTGACATGCTGCCCTGCTGACGGGACTGAGATTTATAGCAGGAACCTGCAGCTCTCGGCCTCAGGTATGCAAATGCGGAGCCAATTAGCGATTCACCTGCCGCTGCTAATTAAAAGGCCTGGCGTGATAGATTGCCATGAAGCGGGCACATAGGGGCCTGGCCGCCCAGTCATCTGTTCCCTCACAGAGGACAGCCCAAGGAGAGAATCAGAAAGATCAGCTCCCCGAAGAGCCACCAGAATTTTGTATCTACTAATTTGGAAGGAAAAAAATAAGCGGTGTGGGAAAATGTAATTACACCGCAGCTAGGAAATAAAAACAGGCAGAGCAAACCATGCATTGTTGCATCATTAAAGGAGAAAATAACCCTCTGGGGTAATTTTCCCATGGAATTCAGAACACACACACAAGAAAAGAAGAAGAATTGGAAAAGGTTTGGAAGAAACCACATGCGATTCTTTCCCCTCCAATTACAACAAATTTCAATAGTTTTCAACTCAGCAAAATGCCTGGACCAAAACTTGGCAAACAGCAGAGAATAAAGTTGTTAATAAAATAGAAAATGTGAATGCAAGATAGCCAGACAGAGGGAGGCTGAGGAAGTTCTCGAATTACCTGAACTAAGTTTGGAGATACTTACACAATTTCTGACTTTCAATTTCAGCTAGAACAATCTAATTAAAATTCAGAGAGAGACAGAGAGAGAGAGAGAGAGAGAGAGAGAGAGAGAGGAGGGAATGGGGAGGGGAGAGGGGGGCAGGCAGCCAGCACAGATCCCCCCATCCTGCAAAGAGCAGAACCCGCAGGTCCTCTTCTGAGTCCTGTATGAGGGTTGGAATCTTTCCCTTTTGTCAGCCTCTCTGGCTCAGAGGCATTCATTACCATGCCATGCTGTGGCCACGGCCACGCAACGATCCCACATCTCTTTGTGACCCTCATCCCTCAACCCAAAGGACAAGCACAATACCAGTGGCTTTGACCAAGGGCCAGGCCTGTGGCCACGCAGCTGCTGCCTTCAAAGGGCCCTGCTGAGTGAGGAGCGTTTTTCCCAGGCAGTCCTGGCACATGGAGGGAGCGCAGGCTCCCAGCTGAGTCACTTTCTGCAGGCACACGGTGCCCCCTGAGGGCCTCAGTCAGTGCCACGTTAAAAAATATCCCTTCATGAAGCGACCTCAGAGGGGAAACCACAGGTGGGCCGAGTCAGCGCAGGACTGCATGGGCAGGAACATCCGAGACGCTGATTAGGGTCCAGCTCGTCAGTAAGTGTCGCTACCTTGGACAAAACAGATAGAAACGCAGGAGCCAAGCCAGGCATTGAGGAACCCAGGACGCTGGGCGCGCAGAGTGATCCCCCGAGAATCCCTTCCTGCATTCTGCACCCCATGTGTTCAAGGGGCTCTCTTGTAGCTTCGGCTGCTATTTTGCATGCATGGTAAAGACATGCCCAACCTTCCTAGACAGCAAGCACTTCCTAGGTAGGCACCATTGGCTTAGCGCCAGGGGCCTACAAAGCTTGGCCCCAGCTGGGTGAGTTTCTAAGACGGCCAGCAGCAGGGGTGACATTCGAGCTACAAGCCAGGCTCTTCCCACTCTCTGCACCACCGACCACTGCTGGGAGGGTCTACTTCCCCTCCTGTTCTGACTTCTACCACTTTTTACCTGAACATGATGTATTTTATATCTTTGTTATTTGTTAACTTATTCATTCATTTATTAGCATTGTCTTTGCATGGCTTCCATCTGTAATACCTTAATTTTCCTTCATCCCGATCTCACAGGAAGTACAGTCTGTAGAACCTAGTTTAGGACTGGACGACGTGCCGCTGGCCTAAGTTCTGTTAGTGTGGTACCCAGCGCTATTGCTATTAAATGCTATCTAATGATGATTTTTCACTGAGCTAGGGGGAGCTGCTAATGAAGCCCCTGGTCTCCGAGCTCCCAGCCCCTGGCTGCCTCAGTGCGGCACAGGCTCCCCTGCCGCAACCTACATCTGCTTCCTCTGCATTTCTCCAGGCTCAGACCCAGTGTGCCCTGCAGCTACCAACCTCGACAGGACCCTTTCATTGGGTTAAGACAGTCCAGCAGATTAGCAAGCACATCACTGGCTGCGTCGGGTGGACTCATGGCAGCTTCGGCATGTGCCCCGCGGCTCGCGCTGAGCCCCTCCCTCTCCGGCACTGCTCCTCCGCTCTCCTTCCCAGCCACAGTGCCTCCTCCACCCCGTTCACCTGCAGGCTCCTGCCTTAGAGCAGACAGCCAGGGACTGAACCCCTTGGAACCGTGAGCTGAGTTAAGCCCCGCCTCCCCTACACTGTGGAATTCACATACTGTGCTTCAGCAGTGACGAGGTGATGAACCCCCACCATGACTGGGATCGGCACCAGCAGACACCAGCCTGGGAATGGAGGCGCACACCCAGCAGCAAGCCGAGTTTGCTGTTCAACCACATCCAGTGCCTTTTGAATGCATGTCCTACCGCTTTTGTAATTTTTCTTTCACTCAGTCGTCATCCTCCATTGTATTTTTAACCCTGTCATGAAAAGGTAAGTGCATAATTAGAGGTCTACAGTTCTTTGTTTTGGCCTTCAGGTCATAAACGCACTACCTAGTTAAAGCTCTAGGTGACCAAGGCCATCTAGTCATTTAGGTCACCTGAGATGACCCTACTGCCACTTGAGTAAATCGAAGATCTGACTCTTGTCACACCAGAAACAACCTAATCCATGACGGGTGCTTGAAAACTACAGGGAATATTTATAGTTTTTTTAAAATGTATTACAGTAAAAGATACATGGCCAGGAACAACGTGATCAGTGTTTTCAAAGTAGAGGGGAATATTCTGAGGATATTAAGAAGCAGTCAGCGGAGGCAGTGTGTCTTCCACCGCAACACCTTTTTAATTTTAGCATTTACCATAGTCATGACACATGTCACTGATCAATACTTCAGGCAATTTCTGTGGCATGAAAACACGACGTTGCGTCCTCATCCACCCTGCTCACCAGCTCCAGCGCCATGTGACTTCTCGCTTTTTTCTAAAATCACAATGACCAGGAGAGGGAAATGTTTTGATGAACTCAGGCCCTTAAGGAAGCCTGGACAGCCCAGCTAATGACACATAGCAAAGAGAACTCCAGAGCTGCTGCAGAAAGTGGCAAGAACAGCGGGGTGCGCAGAAGCTGTGGAGGAAGGGAACCTTCCTCACACCGTTGTTGGGACTGTAGCCTGGTGCAGCCATGGTGGGAATCAGCGTGGGGATTCCTTGGAAAGCTACAACTTGACGTTCCACTCAACCCAGCCAGTTCTCCTTTCGGTATCTTCCCCAGAGAATTAAAAGCATCCTTCCACAGCAACATATGCACGTGTACAATGGCACAGCTTGCAATAGCTGCATCCTAGGAAGAGACTAAATGCCATCAACTGATGCGCTGATGAAGGAGATGTGGGGTTTTATCCAATGGAGTACTGCTCTGCCACAGGAAGGATATGCTTGAGCTATTTCCAGCTCGATGAATGCACCCCAAGACCATACTCCTAAGTGAAACAAATCAGACATACATTTTTTTAATTCTATTAATTTTAATGAGAAACACATAACAACGAGACAGTTTCAAAACAGGTTAGTAGGATAGTTATAATAATTGATACAGTGCATATAGTTGTCTCCATAGTAGTTGTTCAGAGTACAAGATGCAGACCTGATATCTTGTCTAAACATTATTGGTACAAATCTTTCTTCTCATTGAACTAAGAGAAAGTAGCTGTATGCATAGTCCAATAGTCCATAATAGTAGTGGGTTATCAGCACAACTAGTAATGGTGGAAGCTGTTGACCCGAGCCTTTTACAGTTCGGCATATTAGTATGGCTTTACTTTTTATACCTTGTGGTTAAACTTTCCTGCTGGGTGGTTAAGATCAAGATAAAGCAATATTTAAATATTGCATTATTCTCTAGTGTGAGAAAACGAAAGCATAAATAAGGACCAAAATGTATAGCAGATATTATGAAATAAGTAGTAATATTCAAATAGGAAAGGGGTCTGTGGGGGGGGATGATGGAAGGGAAAAAATGAGAAATAAAGGAAAATATGGAAACAAGGCTTTGCAAATAAGGAGGGGAGCCAGGGGTTTAAGGGAGGGGAGAGGAATGGGGGGAAATCAAGTTACATCATTTACAGGTACAAATTCCCTAGGATAAATAAGAAAATGGGGTACACCTGAAATGTACCAATAAACTTAATAAGTGAGGCAGTGGATTTTAAGGGGGATTTGTGGCCATGTGGCTTATGCTGCAAATACATTTTTTAATTTTAAAAACTCACCATAGTTCTTCATTACGACTTGTAAGGCAGATTGACTGGAATCCACTCCCAGATGAACGTGCTCTCAAGTTCAGAGTGTGGTTACAGACTTGCAAACGAAGCAGAGCAGAACGTCTAGCGGAGAGTTTCTGAGGGCTGCAGCCCGCTGGCCTTTGCTCAGAAGGAATGCCCTGCCCGCAGTGGCCCTGACCAAGAGGCTCATGCCCGGGCTGACTGCCACTCCCGTCTTCAGTCTTCCACTGTCTCCGCTGATGCTTCACATTTCCAAGTTCCCCTGTCCCTTATCTAGCACAGCTCTTACCCACATTTCTGGAGTAATGGCCCTCTTCATAGCATTCACTTTCCAATAGCCATCAAAGGCTGTGTACGCATCCTGTCACTTGTGACCACATGAATATTGTCTGCTTTTGTGTAGGGTAGAAGCGTGTGAAGGGAGTAAGTGACAGAAGAGTTCAGTTTTCCAAAGTGAAATTCTGAAACTACGCTGTGTCTGGGAAGACTGGACACAAATCATTAAGCACTTTTTTCAGAACAACGGGCTGTGCGGCCCCAAAGTGAATTGCAGTGCAAACTTGGATGCTGGGAGGTGGGGGGAAGGGTGGGTTGATGTAGGGCATGCAGCGGCAGCAGATGCCTCCCTGGGACAGGCACATTGGGCATGCGGAGGGCTGTGCCCACGTGACGGCAGAGGACCTGGGAGGTCTCTGTGCCTCCCTCACAGTTTCACTATGCACCTACAATATTCTTTTAAAAAGTCCATAAATATATAATGTATGCTGCAAAGTGAAACCCAGCTGAGGCTACTCTGCACACGTAGATGCACTTGGTCTATCTCTGACCAAGAAATAGTCCCGCACCTTGACTATAGACTACACTTCCTTGGAAATCATCACATTTCAGTGAAAGATAGGCAATGAACAGGGTGTCCCATTAAAGAAGCAAAGAAAGAATGAAGCTTGATTCCCCAAAACTGCAGAAAACCTGCAACAGAAATTCAGCCAGCTATCAGGCAACTTTACAGAAATAAATCGATTTGCAAGCTAGGAGAGATGCGCTGCAAGACCTAGGGCTGGCATGGGCTTTTCAAGTCTTTGGCCACCGCCAACCTTTAGGAAAGAACATTTTCTTTTATTTTCTGCCTTTCATCCCTCCAGGTCCAGGCGTAGCATGGGCCAACAAGGCAGCAAGTGAAATCCTCTGCCGCTAAGCAGTTCACGTATTTGTCTACGGCATCACAGGCGCCTCCTTCCTAGCACAGAGGGCAGGGCTTTACCTTGGGTGGTTCCAGTAAAATAGCTGCCGTTGATTTATTAGGGAATAGACGGCATCTTGATGGAGCCACTTCTCTGCTGATGCTTGGCCTTCGGAAGCTCCCAGGGGTCTAATTTTTCAAGTCATTTGTCCACTTGCATCTGACCTCTCCGGGAGGTCCAAGTGATAAATACGTAAGGGCTGCAGCAAGTCTTCCCTGGCTGACTCAGCCACGCCGAATTAATTATTAATTTTTCAAGCATCCTCTTTCTGGAATCCCATTCCAACCTCTCTCAGTTCCAGATTGTCAGGAGCTCACAGGCACATATGCTATGGAATTTCAACCGATAAGAAGACAGAGACAACCAGAAAGTAGAGAGAAAGAAACCTGCTATCCTAAGAAAAACGCCAGGGGTCGTTTCTTAGCTCAAGCCACCTAAGATTATAAAAGAAACAAAAAGAAAAGCAGTACATAAGCTATAATCTATCATTGTAGGTACAGTAAATCTATCCCAAGAAGGTCAAAGCTTGTTTTTCTCTTCTGATGAAATTTCTTTGTCCATCAAATGAGTTAAGATTTTTATCTTATTAAGATTGTGACAGTCTTGCCCTATGATGGATGGAACATCGTCTAGAACCTGGGCTCAGAAACCTTCCCCGGGGAATTTGCCCTTTTCTAGCTGAACAGAAAAAGCCACGGAGAAAAGCTGCTTTGCTACGGGCTTGGCTTCAGCCTGCTGTGCTGGAGGCAGGGCAACATTGAAGAGGTGGAGCCTCCTGAGAGGTCTTTGGACCTTTGGGGGGTGTGGTCTTGAAAGGACAGTGGGACCCTAACTCCTCGCTACCCCTGAATCCAGGACCACGAGTCTTGCCCCACCCTGCACTCCATGCCTTTCAACAGATGCCTAAAAACAGTGACGCACCCGATCACATGCATTTGTGATCTCTAACACCGTGAGTCTTGACTTGCAATCCCTTTATAAGATGATTATTGCATGTGTTTGCTATAGTAATGTAAAACTAACTGGCTTACCTAATCAGCACTTAGAGAACAAAGAAATACTAAGTTCCTTTTTCCCACACCTTCCTTTCTTTTTTACCATCCCTGATTCTTCATTCTAAGAGGAGTTTAAAAAAACAAATTCAAAGCGCTAATCAGAATACCTAGGACTCCCTGTAAAACTGTGTCGCGTGCGTCTTCTACTGACTCCTACTAGCTCCTGATGAGCTAGGGAATCCGGTCCGTTAGCCGCTAAGACTGTACTCAGTCAAGAGCCTGTCCCCGGTTCCCTGGGGACATCCTTCGCACCCGACTTTTCCAGGCCACATTCACTGAGCCTTAACACTTCCTCCAACACCCAGGATGGGAGCGAGGGTACAAGTGCAAGGAGACTGGCCCAAGCTTCATAGCTGTTGAATGTGAGTGTGACAGGGTGTAAGCACGTAGAGCGGTCATCACCTCTGTCTATCGATACGATTCTGCATACGCATGAAAATGTACTCAGCTCTTTACAATAAAGGGTGTAAGCCCCAACACGGTGATAAAGCATTTGCCAAACATGAACAAGGCCATGGGAGAGGCAGATATTAACCCTTCATTATCTCAGTCAAGTGTGATTTTTAAGTTATAAACTCTGAAATACAGCTCGGCAAAATGCTCCGGTGCCAATACCTGCTTGGCCTTCTGCCCCAGACAGACAGCAGAGCCTCCCTCCTCCCTTCTTGCAGGTAACTCAGCCTATTGGCTCATTCCTTGGCGCTGCTCCCTCTCGATGCCACACTTCTGAACTTAAAAAGTGTAATCAATTGGCTTTATGGCGAGGATAACCGTGAGTGGTTCATTCTGTGCATCTCAGGGTTGCGCACACTTTGGATGAGGCTAGAAAGGCCAACCCCAGAGCAGCGGTCCGACAGCTGACGAAGAGCCTGGAGAGCTCACCTGTGGACAGATTGCTCACCACTCTCCACAGGAGATGCATCCTCTTTGCCAGGCACGGCCCCAGGCCAGCCTGTGCAGGGCGCTTGGTGAGGGTATCTTGGGACGGTTGGTGACCAGCTCGCTGAGGGGCTGTAAAGTCCCAGATCTCTGTAGCTCTCACTGTTTTCATGATGAAGATCTTCCCATGGTGGCCCATGGTGGCCCAACACACTCTAACAGAGACAGGCTGCTGAGCGGGGAGCTGGGACTGTGACACACAGGCTGCTCCATGCTGTGGGAACGCCAGGGCACCATGGGCTACAGAGAAGAGCTGGCCAAACAGCCAAGTGTGTGTTTAAATTTCAAAAGTATAAATATTGCGGTAAAATATGTATTGCCATAAAATGCCTTGAAAGTCTGCCCCCCACACACACACACCACGCTTTTTGATCCCATCTATCCCATCACTCAGGCCACTTTCTGAAGCAGCTCTACAAGTCCTCTTTCAGTAAGTTTTTTTTTTTTTAAAACATGTGACCAGAAACCTGATGAGGGCTGCTGTCCAGGGCTGCCCGCTGGGAAGGCAGAGACGCAGAAACATGACATCGTGACCTCCGTCGCATTCACCAGATGTGGCACTGGGTGACTTCAGGCTCCTCTCCAAAATCAAAGTGGCCGAGAAGGTAAAGGCTTGGGATTGATTCAGGGACCTCCAGGCAGCCAGGACCACCCAGCTAACGACACTAGGGCGCGAGAGAGAACTCCAGAGCTGCTGCAGGAAGCAGCCGGAGGGAGGGATGATAGAGCTCAGCTGTCTTTGGCTATCGTCACTTATTTCCCTTAAACGCTGACTAGGCTGTACAGACACACCTCATGCCACCCACTGGCTCCTTCCCTAGGTGCTTCCTCCTGCCTCCAGGGTGTCACCTTGCACAGGTGGCTGCGGTCAGTGTCTGACTATAACAGGGGTGCAAACTCTGGGCCCCTGACCTCAGCACTGGGTCTGCTCCAAGGCACAGCTTGCATAGCAGTCCAGAGGTTTCTGCTCACACCCAGCACTCAGCCTCCAAGTTTACCAGGTGTGGCCTGCTTTGTGGTCCTTTAGCCCAGTGAGCTGCCCCAAACACGGACTCAGGGTAGCCTGGGTTCTCCTTTGGTTTAATCAGGTGGGAAGGAAAGAGGGAGGCAAGGAAGAGGGGAGGGAAGGAAGAAGAAAGGGAGGGAGGGAGGGAGAAAAGAAGGAAGGTAGGAAAGGAGGGAGGGAGAGAAGAGGGGAGGGAAGGAAGAAGAAAGGGAGGGAGGGAGAAAAGAAGGAAGGAAGAGAAGAGGGGAGGGAAAGAAAGAGGAAAGGAGGGAGGGAAAGAGGGAGGAAGGAAGGAAGAATGAATGGAAGGGAGGAAAGGAAGGAAGGAAGGAATTGAGGAAAAATAGAGGAGCAAGGAAGAGATGTGGCCACCTTTAAGCTTTGAGCATGGCCTTTCAGTATTCCTTGCGGTCTCCATTTTACAGACAAGAAGCCTGGGGTGTGGGGCTCCTCGGTGAAGGCCAAGACAACATGAATGCCCACGCCACAGCCCCCGTGTCTGGACTCGCAGACTTGCCACGCTGCCTGCCCAGCTTGGAAGACAGCACGGGTGACAGACAGCAGCAGAAAGGCCTACCGTCCGCGATCACTCAGGAAAGTGTCCCTGCCAGCGCCACTGGGCTGGGTGACGGCGATGTAGCCAGAGGTCCCGCCTCCAAGCATCGTGCACGCGAGAAGCTGCCGATTAGGTTAGCAACCACAGCATCCCACCGAAGGAGGCTCGGCGAAACAGATGGTCCGAGAGCTCCCTCTAGTGCCGGGCTGCTGTGCCTTCAAGCGCGTAGGTGGCTGTGGGAAGGAGAGCTGGGCTCCAGGAAATGCTTTTGTCTCCCAGCAAACGGAACGTGGGTGTTCTGTGGGCAAACTGCGGCAGGAGCCAGCCAGCGAGCTGGATGAAAGCGAGCGCACAGCGAGACCCCGCTGCCGTGGCCTTTTCTTCTGTAAGGACTCTAATTCTTTGAAATTGCACAATTATTTCCAATACTTACCGTACTCGCATTATATTAATACAATGCGTAGAAACAATAACCAAGCGGTAGGCATAAAAATCTCTAACACAATTTTAATTTAGGCATGTCCTTCTCTGGTTTTCTGTATAATACGATCATTATTTCCCAAGGAAAGGAACAAAAGTGTACCCTGAGGTCCCCAGAACGGAGGCCTCTGCCAGTGAGGTCTCTGGGCCATCCATGTGTTAGAGAGAAAGACAAATGACGTCTGTGCCCTGGATCAGCCCTAGCGACTTTGACAAGGCTCACAGAGCCCAGGAGGGGGTGCAGCCGAAGGCCTCCTAGGGACAGGGCTACACGCCTTCGTCCTGTCCGATGCTCACCTATTGCTCACCTCTTTCAGAAACTCAACGTGGACGATCTGGAAAGGATGGCCGTGTCTACACCTGCCTCTGCTCACATCTGGATGAGCAGCAGCAGCTGTGGCACTGAGTATTTACTGGGTGCCAGGGAGGCCCCTGACGGAGCCCTCACAATTTCTGCAGAAGAAAGGAGCCGTTATTTTGTGCGTTACACAGAGGAGCGGCCCGGAGCTGTGGGGTGTGAAGAGCGGCCCGCAGGGAGAAGCCAGGTCTGTGCCCATCTCTCGCTTCTGCCCATCTTGCCACCCGCAGAGTCCCTGTCCCCACTCCTTGGCTCACCTAGCAATAAGCAGATTCCACGGGGCCCTAACAGTTCTCGATGTGTGGAGGACGCCCGCCACCCCGGGCTCTGAGCTTGGGATCTTCCAGCCCTAACTCTGTCTACTTGAGAACCGGAAATGTAACCTTCTGATCTAGCAGTCCTTGAAGTATCTGAAGCCAGACAGCAGGTTAGGTCACGCGCTCTTTCCCGGCTGCCACGTGTCCTCCTCCTTCCTTTCTTCTTTACATCTCCTCTTCTCCTCCTCCTCCTCTTCTTCCTTGTCTCTCTCCCCTCCGCTCTTTTCTTTGCTCCCCTTTCTTGGCTCTCTCTTGCATCCTCTTCCTTACTCTCTCTTTTCTCTTTCGTCCACTCCTTTTTCTTCTTCCTCTCCCTCTATTTATTGAGACAGGGTCTCCCCAGGTCGCCCAGGCCAACCTCAGGTCAATCTTCCTGCCTCAGCCTCCACAGCAGCTCACGTACAGGCATGCAGCAGCACCATGGCCTACCTGCCTTCTACACGGTCTGATCCCTCAGCTGTTTCCAGCACCCGGGTTGACTGCAGCTGCAGAACCACCTCAGCCGGCGGGGTGGGCTAGAACCGCACCTCCCTGCGGTAGAGTGGGACTCACACGTTCCTACTAATAAAGCTTAATATTAAAGTCAAAAGGTGGCTAAACGAATCCCTAATTCTCACAGTGGCTGCATCATGCTGACCACCCACGCGCACTTAGGGCCAGCAAAGACCCCAGCCCTTGTCACCTGGAAATGAGCCCTGCGCCTCGGGGTGCACTCCACAAGTCTCATCACAGTGGAGAACACCCATCTCGCAGACCACACTTACTCGTTCTGATTGCTTCCTTGTTCCCCTCTGCTGAGGTCTTCCAAACACCAGGTCAACATGTCAGGATGTCGAACAGGCGGTCTGCACCGGCACGCAGCCTCCCTCCCAAGGGCACCGGGGAAATCAGTGCCCCGCGGACAGGGCTCCACTGGCCCGAGTCATCCTCACCTCCTGCCCAGCTCGTATATCTTCGTCTTCCCGGCAGGACTTCATAAGGGACTATCAGCCGTCTTCCTGAGGCCCAGACACGGCCTGTCTGTGGCATTTCCCCTCCTCCCTGTCTCTCCGCTCTATCAGAAGAGGAAATGAAGTTAGTTGGGCATATCTTGTTTTTAAGCAAACCCACACTTAGTGGATCCGGATTTCTGTGTACCAACAGGCTCCATGGGCTGTTCCAGAAAATGAAAGTTCCCACAAGACCTAATTTCGAACAGCTTGAAGAAATGCGGCTTTAACGAGGCTTTTTTCCCCCCCTTTTAGAAAGCACTTAAAAAGGAGATCTATTTTCAGGGACATGTTAGAGCTCCTTCATGGGAGTGCAAACGCCACCTCAGCGATGAGCTGTCACACTGCCACCCCAGTGCACCAGCTAGGGTGGGATGTTTGTCCTGCATTGGCTGCCATCAGAGCTTCGACTCTGCCATCCAAACAGCCTGGCATCCAGGGTAGTTCTGTGTTCAGTGCACATGAAGCTGCACTTCGTAGAACTTTTAGAACTGCCACCCTGGACCACAGAAGTCAACAGATTCCATCCCATGGTCAAGGACCCACTGTACTTACAAATACTAAAACCAAAACATTAGATGGAGGTATTTTTAAAGATACTCTTTTTGAAAAGTATATAGCGTGTAGAATACATGTGAAGAGGTTCTGAGAGTTTCACAAACCGCAGCTCATTTAACTGTTGTTACCAAGCTTTGTGTTAGCTACTTTCTTTTCTTCATTTTAACAGGAAAGAAAATGAAGGCGCAGAGAGGTTCGGCGGCTCATTCTAAGACACACAGCCAAGCAGTGGCGAGGGACTGCCCCGGCAAGCATTGAACGGTTTACGGTCAAGACTCCAGCAAAGGAAACATTTCTCAAAACTTTGTGCTCCCTCCCTGGGCCTCCCCCAGAAGGCCCTAAACACTGGGATACTTCCCTTCACATCAGGTGACAAGCTTAGTTGGGTTCACAGAAGCCAAGATGCAAAGGAAGAGAGTGACCCAGCAGGGCGAGGGTGCGTCCCACACGAGGAGGCTCAGCTTCCCGCTCTTGGGTCCCTGGGTGGGAGTTTATTGATCTCAGCTCCTGTCCAATATCCAGCATTCCACCCTACCCACGGGATGTGCTGAATAAATCTGTGCTTAATTCGGTGAAAATCAATTGCTCCTGAGGCATTTCCAAGCTGCTATCACAGAAGTAAGAGGAACAAACCCAACACCTATTTCAAAATACTGTTCGAGGCCTGTTAGCACACCCTGTTGCTTACAAAAGGTTTAGATCCATGAAGACTCGGGAACCTTCCCCCGGAAAACTGTATTATACTTTTAAGGCCTATAGGAGTCAACAGGCATAAACCCAAATAGAATATTCTAGTGTGGTTAGACTCTGTGCAAATTTGAAATAAAATGATATATAAATTTAATAAAGTCTCTTCATGCTCCAAAGAAGCAGTAGCATAAATCCCTCAAATTTAAGTTCTCTTCAAGGGTCACATAATTTCTGAGCTCTAAAACCAAGTTCAGACTATGGCTTGAATTGTGTAAAGTTTTCAATTATCCAGTCCTGGAACCACATCCTTCCCATAAACGTCACCAGACCCTCTGTGTCACCAAGGGACCACAGATGAAGCCCTGCCTGGCAATGGGACACCAGGAGATGTGGGAATCAAATGACCTCAGATGCCGTGGCCGGAGAAGCTGCCTTCCGCACCTTAGAGATCTACAGAGCTACAGAAAAAAGCACGGGACACACAGAGGGGAGACTGAAATTAAACAGAAAGGTTTCGTGGTCTGTGCCCCACAGAGGCGATGCTGGGGTGACGGCAGGAACCAGCGAGCCCACATTTCCCTCCCCATTGCAAGCTCAGTAAAATTGTCCCTAGGATTGAGGGAAGCAAGAGCAAAATAAATGCCTAAGAAAACAGGAGAGCAGGAGAACACCTGAGGTGACAGTGGAAGGAAGGGGAGCCGAGTCTCTTACAGCCACCCTGGAATGGAAGCCAGAACGCTCGGGTCTGAAGCCTTTGGCGGCTTCATAAGAGAGAAAGGGCAACACCTGTAGTGCCATGCCAGGCTGGGAGACTCACCCAATTCTCACGGTGATGGCAGCACAGCGTCCCACTCAGACCTCTAGTCCCAATGCAGAGGCCGTGCATGGATTCTCCTCCTGTACCTCGAACTCTAGACAGATGCTACTGACCGCCAGTTTGTGATGACTCTCCATGGCCATGTCATTCTTGCCTTGTCATCTTCACGAGGGACCCTCTGCTTCCTCCCACTTCCCCCTCCTAGAAGCAAAACAAAATAAATCAAAATGTTAAAATCCTCAGAGTCAGAGCCAGGTAAATGTCAGGGTTTCTGGAATGTCAGCACCCATTCACCCTGGCGAGCGAGCCTCCTGCTAGAGCAATGGAAGCGAAGCCCCGCCTCTGAGCAGCGGCCTCTGCAGTTTCATAGAACACTTTGGATTTTGGGTTTTGTTTTGGATTTCCCCCCCCTGTACTGAGATCCTAGAAAGTGCAAGCAGATATAGCATAAGCAGGTTCCAAACTTCAGTGCAGTCAGTGGCTGGATAATCGGAATCCTCAGGATCCTAAGTAAGGGACCAGGGACCCGTAGAAAGCTTCCCAAGTTCTAGGCTGACCAAAGAAAGCACATACAAGGGCCAAAGGTATGTCATAAGCTGCCATTTGCAACTTCTGGTTAAACATACAAGCACACACACACACACACACACACACACACACACACACACTCAGAACCACTGCGGTGAGCTCCGAGGCCTGCAGGTCCCTGAGCTCTAACACAACAGCTGATCCGAGCACCAGAACTTCTTCTGATGCAGCTTTCCCATTGATTTTTGAATGAGAAGGCAGCAAGATTTTCAATTAAAATTTTAAAATCCGCTCTCCCCCACCCCCCTTGGCTCTTGTCAGCCAACCTGCTGGTCCCCCACCACCTTGTCTCGGCTGACAGGGGGTGAGCCGAACAAGACACAAGCGGCTCCCATTGTCCTGAAATGATGAAATATCAGCTGTGGCCCCTGCGCCTCGGGAAGGTGTGAACACAATGACAATGGGACACTAGCAAGTTTGGTTTGTAATAAACACTAAAGTCCACATGACTCAATACAAAGCACAAATATCACAGCCCGCCTAGTATGGCCACAGGGGCTAATCTACCTTTCTCTTTTTCCTGACTTATGAAACTACTAGGTATAAACTGACATCGGTTCAAAGCAGGGGGCAGGAGTAGGGAGTGAATCTCAGGGCCTGGCCCCTTGGGTAGTGGTGAGGAGGTGGCCCACAAGGGAAAAGGACATGGCCTGCAGCCAGGAGAAGACTCACACAGCGAGCGGCACAGCAGGTCTGCCCAGCCAGGCAGGAGTTAAGTCGCTTACTTGCAACACACAGGCCTGACTTCTAAACTTATGGCCAGGTTTACAAAAGTGTTCAGTTCTTGTGTGCTCTGCTCTTCCAACCTGCCAAGCTCCAGGGGACTCCCCAAGAGCTGAGACACCTCAGGAGACTTAGTCGCTGCCCTGCTTCCAAGTTAGGTATGGATAAAAGCAGAATAGCCAGAAAGGAGGCTTTCTTTAAATAATAGATGAATAATTCTAAAACCTCATCACAGGTCTCCCCTACATCTCACTTAGGTCTTCTCAACACTAAACTGGAAATCTATACCATAGCCATTTTTTCCAGCGCATCCAAATGGGTCCAAAGAACCAACCAGCTTTAGAAAGCATTGCTCTACAGCAGAAAAACAAAACACATGGCTCAAGAACCACTTTCATGTTTTGTCCATGGCAGACATTACTAATCAACACCAGCACGCCTCCAGCCGAGATCAGAATCCTCCTGCTCTCAGAGCTCCAGGCCGCCCCACCAGTGAGCGAGGGCCGGCCACACATTGAACCTTCTCTGCCATCACTGAGTGACAGCCAAGAAGTACACCAACATTTTGTGCTTAGTTATACCTCAGCCCAGCATCTACAATATGACATGTGATCAAAAACATGGTGAATATAGTTTTTTTAAAACTTTAATCTATTGTTGTAAGGGCACATTGCTGCCACTTTCCCTTGGGGACAGTCCCCTTGTGTCAGTCCTGCTCAGCCCACAATTCTTGCCATTTTCTGCAGCAGCTCCAGAGCCCCGCTCCGTGGCTGGTGTTAGTTGTACTGTCCTGCAGAACTTTTCCTTGGCCTGGTTATTTGACCTTAGGGAGGAGCCAGAGTCACGTGGCCAGATCTGGAGAATGGGGGGGGGATGGGGACGGGGACGGGGACGGGGACAGGGACACAGTGCTCCAGCCCTGCATGCCTGCCTTTTCCTTCCATGAATGCACGCAAGGAGAGGACTTCCAGAACTCAGCTGTTTCTGAAAGCAGCTAAAGGGTGGGACAAGTGCGTCCAAAAAAAAAAAGGGAAGGTTTGGGGAGAGATTTGTGGGAATGTCGCTTTTTCCCTTTTTTCAAATTTTTATTTTTTAAAGAGAATTAAAAACAACTATTTTCTCTTAATTCAAAGAGAAGACATTTTTTGTACCAACATTAATTAGAAAAATTATCATGTCTACACCCTGTGCTCTGTATAACTACTATGAGGACAACAATATGCATTGTACCAATTATTGGATATGTACTACTATCGTGTTTTTGAAAATGTCACATTGTTATTTCTTATTAAAAGAAAATTAAAAAAAATAATAAAGCTCATGTCCCATTTAAAAAAAAATAGCATTATACAAACCCTGCACATTAGAAATGCTACAGAATTTCACTAAACAAAAGAACAGGAATTCAACAATGGTTGTTATACTGCATATTGTTGTCTTCAAATTAGTTGTCTGGATTATCAGATATAAGCCTGCAAAATTTATTATAAAAACTGCTTAAAAAGACAAAAGGCATTGAAGCATTAACTTCCTTTCAATAGGCCCACAGAACTCAGCAAATGTGTCTCTTACTGTAATCATTTTTTAAACATTCACCATACATCTCAGTCTTGCACCCTAGCTCATTGTCCACTTCGTCTAGATTTCCAAAATCTTCTCAGTCACCTGCTCTTCTTGAGCCCCTAGAAACTCTGAGAGACTGAAAGGACAGGCTTTCTCAGCTCGGCACCCGGGGGTCAGCGGCACCCGGAGGTCACTGGCATGCTTGGTCTCACCCAGGGTCCGAGAAGGGCGAGCCCAGGGACTGCAGATCCATCCTGATCTGCCCCGGCTGGCACTCTTCTTTCTGCATGGAGCTGGCCGTGGCATCTGGAGGGGAGCATCGCAGCTGAACCTTACAGGAGGGCAACAGTGCAAACGCAGCGGGGAGGGAAAGGCAGGACTGAGGGTGTGCAAAGCTGGCTGGTGTCACCAAGCCTGAGAACTGGAGCAACGGGACCCGCTAGGGGCCTCCGTGGCTGCAACCCTTGGGTTCCTCCCACTTGGCCCATGTGGCCTCCCGCCCAGCCCTGACTAGGAAAGGGCCCTTCCTTCCTCTCACAGCCTGTCCCCGGCCTCTCCCCCGCAGTCACCTCCCGTGGCCCTGGCACATCCTCCTGAAGCAGAAGGCAACCTCCTGGCTCCCTCAGAGCTGCCCCGGACAGCTGAAGCAAGCCAAGAAGCGCACCTTGGCAGGCAGGCGCAGATGTAACATTGCACACAGCTTTGAAGTCGCAGCTTGGTAAGCTTCCAAGCCCAAGCAGAGGGGCTGCCCTGCTCTCCCCCGCACCCACGGCAATGCTCCCAGCCTGACAGGAGGCCGCAGCCTTCGGATGCGAGCTCACAGCTGCCTGCCACACACGCGCGTTCCCAGCCTGTTCCCCAACCAGCCGTCACCACCAGACACAGGGATGTGTTTGTGGGGAAATTGCACACGGGGCGGGCGCTGCTGCCCTTGCCTGGGCTCTGCGTGCCCTGCTGGCCTACTGTGCCATCGGCTCTTCAAAGAACCAAGCATGATCACATTGTGGGAGGAGGACGCTCAAGGCCTTAGTACGCAAGGCCACTCCTCAGTGTGCGCCCTTGGCCCACTTGCTCGACCTCACCACTCCCCGTCCATCTGTGAAATGGGCTCTAAGAGCCAGGTTTGCCTTTAAACTTTAATGCTTACAATACATACTTCTGTTAGTTACTTCTCTCATTGGTGGGATAAAATATCCACCAGAAACAAACTAAGGGAAGAGAGGCTTATTGGCTCACAGTTTGCAGAGGTTTCAGTCCTGAGTCTGCTGGCTCCCAGGCAGGGCAGCACTGCAGGGGGAAAGCACAGGTTGACAGGAAGAAGAGAGTCAAGGAAGAGCCAGGAGGGAGACTAACCCTGCTAGGCCACACCCACAGAGACCGCCTCCTCCCTGGCCACGCCCACATGGGCCAGGCCACGCCCACCGTGGCCAGACCCCCACCTCCTAGAAGCAAGTTGATTGCAAGTCCCGTAATCCAATCACCTTCCAAAGCCCCATTCAGGGTTGCAAGAGGCTTTTGGGGGACAGTTAGCTATAAACTAACTCTAGTACCTTCCTTAACTTACAGTAAGGTTATTATAGCTATAAAAATAGGTGGCATTTGTAAATATTTTGGTATATCTGGATAATATAATATAATACAATAGCTGATACGATGAAAGCAAAAATAAAATTAACTATTTCTTTTTTTCACTGTTCAATTTTAAACAAAAAATCCATAACTTGTGGATTTTATTTAATTTTGGATTTGCTATTTCAACAGGTCCCCATAGTATTTTAGGGGTACAGTTAATGAATTTAGAGGATGAAACATAGAACTATGCTTATGTTACCGTGTTCCATGAAATGAGTTTCATTCATGAGAATTAATACAAAGTTAATAAAAATTAATTGAAGTTTTTACAATGAAACCAGCTTAAAGTAATAGTGCTTATTGCAGTAATGCAATGCTTTAATTTCTATATAGTAGACAATTCTATAACTTCTAAGCTAATACAAAAATACAGGCATTATAAAGGTAAGCCTGAGATCTTGCAGCACATAAACTCAGATATCTGAAGGAATAGCAGCCGAAGAATAAATAAGCACACGCAGAATGTACCGTGGTTTCCCTGCTGGCACCAGAACTGGATGAAGAGACTGAAGTCACCAAATCTAAATGGAAACAGACCTCAGACACTGTTTAGAGAAGACTAGAAGGACTTTCGGCCCTGAGAAGAGTAACACAGAGAATATTCTGCAATTGGAGGCCCCCAGCTGGGCTGGGTGTTTGTGTGGGCATCAGCCTCAGCCATACGAGCCCACTGAGGGTTGACGGGCCAAGCGCAGGAGGGCAGACAGTCACACACACACACACACACACACACACACACACACGACTCTCACTACTCACTTCCTTGTTCCCCAGGAGTGCTGGCAGATATTGCAGACCCGTTTTCAACTTTCCTTGGTTTACCTGGAGTTTCAGCTTCAGTTCCCCCAACATAAAACAGGTTTAAAAAATGTCCCTTGGGCCGGTGAGGTAGCTCAGCAGTCTAAAGCAAGATAGCCCAGCAGTCTAAAGTCTAAGCGCCAGCTTAGGCAAGCTGAGGCAAGTGCAGAGACCGGGGTTTGGTCTTCAGCACCACATGCTGCATCACCCTCACCCCAAGAGTGAGCTGAGCCGTCCAGAGTCCAGGCACAGCAGTGCATGCCTATAGTCCAGCACTGCAGAGGCTGAAAGCGAGATCACTGGGAGCCTGAGCTGCATAGTGAGAGCTTATAACAGCCACACACATTTTTTTTAAAAAAATGTCCTCAACTGCAGTATGGAGGACCGCCTGAGACGAAAATCAGGAAGGACTCCGACACTGCAGTGACTTTTTCAACTGGTAAAATATTAATTCTTCCAAGTCAAAAAATGCTACAGTCCTATGTTCATACAAAGTTTAAAACCTAAGGCTGAGGGCCGGCCTGATAGCTCAGCAGACTAAACACCTGGTTAGGCAGAGCATGGCAGCCAGATTCAATCGCTGGGTTGCTATGCCTGCCCCGCCCCCAGGACACACCGAGATGGCGATTGACACTGGGCATGGTAGCATGGGCCTATAATCACAGCACTTGGGAGGCTGAAAAAAGGAGGATCCAAGTTCGATCTACATAATGAGACCCAGTAGACCCTGTATCCCCAGGGGATAGCAAAAGCTGGTAGCTATTTGGTAGGAAATCCAGGCCTCTTAGGGGCTATGAGAGGGTTGAATCAAATATAGCGTCTTAAAATTGAACAGATGCCAAAATACTGTGATAAAATTTTATTGTTTTTCATGATTACATTGAGAAAGTGAATGCTTTTGACCGAAGAATAATGTTAAAATCCATAATGTGTGAATGCATAGTTTCTTTTGGGGACAGCTAGGGAAGATAAATGTCAAGACGCTGCACTGACGCAAGGCCCCAGACAAGCGGCCCTCTTCTCCTAGCCTTGTCACCAACCTCAGAAACTCTGGCCAGAGGACGGCATGGAAACAGAGCCACTTCCGAAGCTGATCAAGACCCAGCTCCATCACCGGCATCCAGGCGACATCAGTGGATCAGGAGCCCGAGACCGGGATGAGACCAAAGTGCACAGGTTGGCCAGGCCTCGTGCAGGCCTGTGCCGCTGCTTCCAGGACGTGAACAGAACCGAGGTGATCAGATGTACAGTGAGTGCTTATGCTTCAAAAAATCATTACAGTAAAAGGCGCGTCACTACTCATCCGTCTCAGAACCTTCACCCCAGCTTCAGACACAGCTCACCCAGCCTCTTTGCTGCTTTGCAAAGCAGCTCTGGAAGCCATCTTTCCTGAGTGTCTCTACAAGGTATGATCAAAATGACAGGAAGGCAGCTGTGAGTGTCACTCTAGAAAAGCAGCTCGTAAACACATGCCACTGTGTCCGTGCCACCTCCTTCGCCAGACCTGGCACCAGGTGACTTCTGACTCTTCCCCAAGGCCAAAAGGCTCAGGAAAAATCAATGTTTCCAACAATTCAGGACAGACTCTGAGGCAGCCGCAATGGCTGAACTGAAAACCCTCAGGAAAGAGGGCTCCAGAGCTGCTGCAGAAAGTAGCCAGGAACATGGGACACAAGTTTCCTAAGTGAGCAGGCATCACTGAGATGGACTGATGGCTGTGTCTTCTACTGTCATCATTTTTAAAATTTAAACCTTCACTGCATTTTGAGCTTGCTTCACACATTGTTGCTAGAAACTAAGATCTCAGATTTAGAAATCCTTTCCACTCATTTTCAATTCTCAGTTGGTGAATTTCCTATGTGTAGCCTGCATCTGTGTTTGTTGCTAATGAAGTTTGGCTGACGTCTAACTCCATAACAGACATCAGAGCACGCTGCTGCATCTACTCCCTGGTCTTGGAGCGCAGTTTCCTGTTGCTTTGCTTTGCAACTCAGAGGCTTGAGAAATAAACTTTTTTCCAGGAAGAATATTGGAGCAAAGAAAAGCCAAAATCATGAGTGCATGTAACTTGAGGAAGAACAAACCTGGCTGTCCATGGGAAAAGGCTGACCCGGTGTCCATGCAGACCCAGGCCCACCTGAAGGCCAGGCATCAGTACATCCATCATTACCGATGCAGATGGCCAACGTCAAGAAGATGACACCACTCTCTCCATGGGAAAACTTGGTACAGATGCTGTTTGGGTCCAAAAAACCCCACAAAAGGAGGTATTGTAGAGTGAATACTGGACCCCGAGGCAGTGAGCTTCAAGCCCCAAGCCCAGCTCACTCCCCCCGCCCCCCTTCGTGCCAGGCCCACTCTCAGACACTCACTCATCCGCAGGTCTTCAGAACATGGCAGGCTGCTGCCTCGAACCTCTAAGGGCCTCTTCCAAGGACAGTCGTGCATGTTCCAGCAGAACCAGGCCCCAGGAGACCCAGGACACCACTGTGACTGCACACCAGACCTACTGGTCCCACAACCTTTTTAAACAACAAGGAAGAACTTTAAAAATGTACAGTGACATCCCAGGTGAACTCCCAGGAAGCTCACTCTTCCCTGGTTAAAATCATCAATAAGGAGCAGCACAGGGCTGCTTTCAAACAAATAGAGAGAGAGGGCTTCACCTTTCTAGACAGGCTTTCTGCTGCTGGCCCCACAGCACCCTGCCTGTGCCTTCTGCTCCATCCCACCACTCCCCCTGGTACATTAATTGCCTTGCAGGCCCTGTCGTATTCTAATTCATCTTTGCATTTGAAAAAGCCTGCAAGCTAAATAGAAGTTCACACACTCCAAATCAGTTTTGATGGCTCGATAAATGTAGGCACAGGGACTACATGCCAGAGAACATCTAGACACCACTTCCAAAGTTCTTGAGATAAAATAGAAAGATCTTCAAAGCAAAAATTTCCCACAACTAATCATCCAGACATTAAGGGATGGCTTTGTTAGTCTCTGGATTTCTTCAGTAGCTCATTACAAGTAATTGCAGGAGTATCCAAAATAATGGAACGCTGCAAAGTACAGCTGCCATTGCTGGGACTACCAGATGCATTCATCACGCTGCAAATGGCCGCAGAGCAGAGCATGCCTTCAGGAAGAGGTGCGTAAGGACTCTTTTTTAAATGTATTTGGTACAGGGTCTCACTACACAGCTCAGACATGTAGTGATCCTCCTGTTTTCAGCCTCCCCAGCGCAGAGATTACAGGTGTGCGCCACCACCCTACCTCCATGGCTTGCTGAGTGCATCTGGAGGTGAGGACGGCACTGAGGTGAACCCCAGTCCCTGCGTTTGCTTAAGCAGGTGCTTAGTCCATTGAGCTATCTCGCCAGCCACCTAAGGACTCTGGAAGCGACGGTGTCACCTCCCAGAAAACCCAGAAGCCACCCTCTGGAACAAGAAGGCTCCAGATAGCTAAAGGCAGTTTGTTCTCTTGACCCCACAGTCCAGTCGCAGCCTGCAGCTCTTCCTAGGGCTCAGGAAGGTGGAGGGGACCAACGGCAGCCTCTGCAGTGGAGTGAAGTGGACCACACTGGTCCTCAGCCCTCCTCCTCGTACCCTCCCCCGGTGTCCCTGCCGAACCCAGTCTGTCCTTAGAAATCACCATGTACCTGTCATCCCAGCACCGAGAAAGGCTGAAGTGGAGCGCAGGAAGTTCAAGTCCTGCTTGGGAAACCTAGCAGGACCCTGACCCAAAATAAAAAGTGTAAAGGGCTGCACATTTAATGCTGTGTGAAGGTCCTGCGTTCACCTTAGCTCATCCCAAAGTACACGAGGGTGCCGAGAGAGAGAGGGGAAGGAAAGAAAATGACACAAGGAAAGAAAGGAAACACAGCGGGGAAGACCCAACAGAACACCCACCCTGGGGTATAAGTAACCTAAATGTGCACATTTCCCCCGGAATGCATCCCCCTGGCAGAAGGAGGACTGTGCTGCGCCAGGAGATGGTGGATTGTCACCATCCCTAACCAGGACACACCTGAGACACGGTGACCTGGGCTGGCGTGACACCAAGCAGACCACCACCTGCTAACGTAACTGTACAAGTGCCTCGTTCTTTGGAAAGTTAAGATCCGGGCCTCAAATATCCAGTGAGGGTTCACATTGGAGGAACGGACATCCCCACCTCCTGCGTGGCTGGTACCCAGCGGGAAGCGGGCTCCAGACTTCGATAGGTGGTTCTCTGGAGCCCTCTAGTGGTGGCGGTAGGAACTCATTCAGTCCTGAAAGAAAGGCGGTCAAGGGATTTTGCTGGGACAAATATCTCCAGCCAGGCTCCCTCCAGGGAGAAGTCAGAGTTTTCATGGAGAGGAGGCAGGTTGCTGCTGCCTCTCCTCTTCTGCCTCTTCTTTACTCGTGTTAGGGTTCCAGCTGCTGTGGGTGCCTTTGGCCATTCCTGGCTCTTCCTGCCTGTTCGCACTGCTCTGCCGGCTTTGCAGACGAAGCCCGCTCGCCCTGGAGGCGTGCACGCGCGTGCTGTACCCGCGCGCTTGCCACTTCCTCTGCACGTGGTCTGCACGTGCCTTGGTGAACCCCAGGCCCAGGGACGTCTGCTTGCACCCCCTGCGGAAAGCGTTTCTTTGGGGTCACTGAGACCCACAGACTCTCCAGAGACTTGATTTCACTTTTTTAGATTTTAATGTATGATGATCTTGATTTACAACTTCACTGGCAGAAAAAAGAACAGAGAGAACACAGGACAGCGTAGCTGACCCCGCTGGGCTTGTGTTCCTTTTCAAATGTCGGTTGACTCAGCCAAAGACGTACAATGCTGAACCTGCGCTTGCAGTTTCCTCCCCAAAGCACGGGGCCCCCACCCGAGGCGGTACAGAGTCACACGAAAGGAAATCACTCCCTAAAAATGACATCCACCGAAGATATTCTCAGTGTAGATTATGTGGTCGATGTTAGCACATGCCCAGTGAAAACCAGCAGGGGCAGGAGCAGGCCCCCTTCTTACCAGGGCAGCACAACTTTTGATGCCATGAAACAACCTTCTTGTTTGTAATTTATCATGAACTACAATGAAGTTCCTGTGAGATGCAGTGGAAGGCAGGGGAGAAGACCCGGGGGAGGGTTCCACGTTTAGAAGCCAAGCAACCCTCCAGAATCTACAGAGAAACATCCTGCTTCCTTAGGTGAAAAGCAAATGAACGGAGTAAGTTTCAACTCCTACTGAGCTAACTTAATCTTCTTGGATTGCTTGGTGTCATTAAATCAAGCAGGTTTTACTTCTCTTCTAACTCATCTGGACCCTTCCCTGGTTTGTTTGTTTTTTTTTAATTCATCAACAGGAGCAGGCCGGTTGGCTCCACCTCCTGCCCCTCCACCTTGCTGTCCTCCACCACTTTCAGCCCAACCTCCAAAAGCTTTGCTCAGCTGTTTCCGTCTTTATCTGAAGTGCAGGTGCTGAATCTTTTGAGCCTGGCTACAGCAGTGCCTGCGTCACCCACGTATCTGGAACGACCAGGCCTAAGTCTACGCTCACCAAGTCATCAACCCTGACACCGCCATCCCCTGAGAGTGGCGCACATCCGCTTCCTCTTTGTCATCATTGACCTGTTCGCCACGAAGTTCAAACACTTCGAGGCCACGGGCGCAGCGCCTTCGCCGCTGTGGAGTGTCTTCTCCTTCTGCCAGTGTCTTGTCCAAGTTCATCCCATTTATCGAGCTGCAACTGGCTCTCCCTTTTCCTCCAGGCAAGCAAACACCAAGAGTGAGCTTGGCAGCCCTTGGACCCAGGGCAGAAGCCCCCTGTCAGTGTGATCCTCTAATGAAATCTCGTCTTCTCTCTTTAGCTTCTGTCAGCACAAATCCAGGAGGAAGCGCGTGGTGACGCACCCAATCATTGCCTGTCCAGAGCACCCCGGGACCGGCCGGCACACACAGTACTTCCATAGCTCCAAGGACTGTGCGGGTTTTTTTTTTTTTTCTTTTCCTCCTCACTCTGCTTCTTCTCCACCACTTCAGCGGTGTCCTTGCCTTGGTTCCGCATCACACGTGCTTCAAGCTTTGTCTCTCTTGCGTCAGTATAGATGCTTACTCGCCACGTTCTCTCTGGTCAGGTCGTGAGAGAGCTTGAACTTGTCTCACACATCTCAGGTCCCATTCCCCAGAGGTGGGATCTGACCCTTTCCCTGCTTTTTAGGCAGCGACTACAGATCTCAGCAGCTCGCCCAGCTCCCATAACACTTTCTTCCTGGCATCTTTCTTTGCGTTCATCTCAGCTTCACGTTGTGAAACCTGATGTGGCGTTTATTGGCCACGTCTAACATGATGAGTGACAGCCTTGGTATGCCTCTGTCCCTTTGCTCCTTTCTTGTTCCTTAGACTGAAAGTTGCATCTTCAGTGAATCCTCTCCTCTGTCTGCCCCAGGCTGAGCCTGTTTCTTGGGGGTTCTGAGGAGAGAGGAGGCACCAGCTGGGTGTCAGGACAGATGGATGCCCTGAGGGAAGAGCTGGCCCCTCCTGCTGGCTCTGCTGTTCACTAGTAAGCTCAAGAAACAGAAAGAGCCAAGTTCCTAACATCAATATTGAATAGGACAGGAATCAGAAACAATAAAGAATGTCAAACTGTGCAAGAAATGCCAAGATTTCCCAACAAATGAAGTCATTCCTACCAATTTGTGGTGGAGGCGTCTATTTTAACTGAAGCTTTCTCATGTGTGCCTTTCAGCTAGTCATTTTTACTTTCCACTGCTAGCCTCTCGTAACTACTAAAATTACTTACCCATTAAAGCCTGTGACAGGAATGTGGGCTACAGGATCCTCCACAACTAGACTGTGACTTCTCCTGCCCCAGAGCAAACCTGAATCTCAGTTGGAGGTAGACCAGTCCTGGCCTCTACCATAGCCAGACACTGCAGTGTCACAGCATAACCCCACATGCGTACAATGACTACATCAGTTAAACAGAAAAGAAAGAGGCAGAATATTCCAACTGAAATGGGATGCAGGCCGCAAATGCATTGGTATGTGTCTTCTCTGCGCTCCTGATTGGCCCTGAAGTTCTGCTCCGAGCTCAGGCTCTCTGTTCGTTTCTCTAAAGCCCCTGTGCAGGTGAAGCTCATCCGCCTTCTCTCAGAGGTCTGCCTTGGAGACTAAGGGAAGCTGGCCTGAATGACCTCCCCAGTCGGGACCCAAGTGTGGAAGCATCAGGAGCGCAAGATTTCGCAGAAGCCCTGTCCAACAACGGTCTGCTGCATAAAGCAGATACACGTGCAGCTGTAAGTGGCCATCAGCAGGGTG